>JAGSMR010000050.1:4692500-4760000 GCA_029286605.1 Sericinus montela
CACGATAGCCGAGTTGTTGAGTGGTCGGAATTTCGAGTCGAGAGACCCGAGTTCGTTTCCCAGGTGGCAGTACCAATGAGTTTTTCAAAAACTTATGTACGAATTTCATCGTTGGCTTGGACATAAAGACGGCGACGGGCTCACCACCTGTCACGTTGTCTCGAAAATATCTTCGGTGGAAGGTGGGTCAAAGGGACTTAATTGTCTAGACTTGACCTCTGTCTACCCCTGTATTGGGAATTGCGTGAAGATATTTATATTATTTTATTTATGAATTCCAATTTAGATATAGTAAAAAACTGGCCATCACGTTATGGAGTTACTGTCAATCCCGTGAAATGTCAAGCAATATTGGTTGGAAGCTCGAGACAACTAGCAAAGGTTGATGTTGATAATTTGCCTCCTGTTTTTTTTAATAATATTTCGATACCTTATAGCAGTTCGGTAAAAAACCTTGGTTTGCACGTTGATAGTACTCTTAACTGGAGAGTTCAAGTCACGGATATCAGTCGCAAAGTTATCGCCACCTAATGTTCTCTTTATCGTTTTAAACATTTTCTTCCTCTTCAGTCTAAACTTATGTAACAAACGCTTTTATTACCCATCATCGATTATGCAGATGTGTGTTATCCAGATGTATCCCATGATCTTCTTAACAAGCTGGAGCGTCTTTACAATAACTGTATCAGATTCATTTTTGGATTGCGTAATTACGACCACGTGTCTCTATACAGATCTAAGCTTAAATGGTTAATGGTCCGACAGAGGCGCACTTCCAGAATTTTACTTGTTCTTTTCTCTATTTTAAATGATCTTAAATATCTCAGGGATAATTTTCAATATCTCTCTTCATCCAAGGATAGGGTCCTTAGGTGTTTTTCTAATCATAAGATTAGTATTCCTCGTCATTTCACCGGGTTCTTTGGTAACTCCTTCACTATTCAAGCTACACTACTATGGAATTTCTTGCCCGATCGCATAAGGCAGGCACCTAGTAAGCCGTGCTTCAAAAGGTTGTTGCGCGAGCACTTGTTGCAGGCTTGATTTATTTCTTGTTACTTTGGCAACGCTACTGTTAAAGGTATGTATGTAAGTTTGTTAGAATATTTATGTAGTATATATATGTAGGCGTATATATGTATGTATTGTTTGTATGTGTATATATATGTAAGCGTATATATGTATATATTGTTTGTTGTTTGTATGTGTATATGTATGTATTTATAGGTAAGTTCTTATCATATATTCGTCTATTTCTCTTTATATATGTAACAGTTTTATGTATGTTTTATGTATTATATTTTCATCGACCTTAACTTTATTGCGCCTACCACAAATTTCACCATACCATAGGTTGACTGAAAGAGAATGCCTATAGGCATTAAGTCCGCCTTTTGTGACCTATACGGAATCGCAATAAAGATTAAATAAATAAATAAATAAAATATTCTTACGCTGTTACCACACGGTACTCAACAACTATAACAAAAATATAACTATAAACAATTGAGTTGCACGTAATAGAAAATCTCGTTTACAGTGCTTAGAAAACGGTTGCAAAGCTGTGGTAAGTATTAAATTTATTATTTAATCTACATAGTACGAACGTATTTCTTTGTTTTAATTTTTTAGTATATTTAGTTAACTGCTTAGTATTTTTGTGGGAGAAATTTTAGAATTACCAAATTCATATAAAATTGTATTGAAATGTTGTGACGAAAGAATTCATAGACATAGGCAAAGAAGGAGCAGATTTTGGCTGCAGTCGTACGCGATTGTGGGCGATTCTTCTACAGAAATTGAATTTGTCATAAAAAAAATTAAATCACTTTCAATATAAATGTTTGTTATAAAATTACTGGCGAATTTGAGGGCGCGGGTTCAAATCGCCAGTGTTAGTTGGGTTTTTAAAATTTATTTTTAATTTAATTATATATATTTAATTTAACTATACACTTAAATAATCAAAATTAATGACTTGAATGTATTCTGTGTATATTTTCAGTGTAATGGTGGCACTTGCATGTCAGACGTAAGATATATCTAGATATAAAGATATTTAATATTCTCATACAATATATATAATTTTAAATAATATTTTTTTTTCATCTTTAAAGGCGAATGGAAATTACACAGATACTTCGGTAGGTATTATTTTGTACTTTAAGTATCTTCATTAAAAGGTGGTTCGAAAAGAAATTGTCTACACTTGTGCCTAATTATTTATTGGGAAAAGCGTAAAGATTGAATAATGTTATGTAAAATAGCAGCCTGAAAATGTCCAATCTAAAGAGTCTTCTCATATATCCTTTGAGAGAGATTAGAGGAGAGAAACTTTAGTCACGTTGCTTCAGAGCGTGTTAATATATAATCCTTTAAACAATAAAATTATGCATATTCAGGCATATTCCCAATACTGGGATAGATAGAGGAGGAAACTTAAGTTCTAAACAACTTTCACCAATGCCTATTTTTGGCAAAGTGACAAGTGGTGAGCCTATCATCGTTTTAGTTTCGAACAACGGTACAATATACTTTCATAGTTATGTATTTATATATATACATATGAATCTACATAGATAAATGATGATATATACGTATTAACGTCCATGACTCCAGTACAAATATTTGTATTCGCCACACAAATATTTATCTCTACCGTGATTCGAACTTTGGTCCCCACCAACTAGGCTATCGGGTAGTCCGAAATCGTCCTAGAGATAATATTTTTACTATTATTTCTGTGACATCCAGGCAACGCATCTGCTATTCCTCCGGTATTGCAGATGTTCATGGGCGGCGGTAATCACTTACCATCTCGTGTGCCACTTGCTCGTCGGCCTCCCTTTTCTATATATAAAAAAAAAGACATGTGGATCCTCGTGACAGGTTTCTTTAAATATGTTGATGTCGAGGTCGTGGAAAGTTCGGCACTTAAAACTTTAGTGGCGTGGGTCTGAACCTTAGTCACTGACTACTGGGCTTTCACGGTTTTCGTTTGTGTCCTTTTTACTTTATGTTCTGAATTTTTTGTTGATGGTGCTTTACTGAAGCTTACGATCTGGTCTAGGTGAAAACATACGAATACTTTAATAAGCCTCTGGCCTCTGAGATTAAGTCTCCCTATATACACTTTCATGTATATGAAGTTAAAGAAATAAATAAATAATACGATTTTTACAGTGCATTGGATTTGCGTGTCACGTGTCAGTAAGTAGTTGGTATACGTTAAAAATATCGTATCGTGGTATACAAAGGTACATTTATTTGTTTATTTACATGCTTCCGTGTTTTGGATGGTATGGTGTTAGAATATACCATTTCCTTTCTTCCCATGGGTGTTGTAAGAGTCGACTAAGGGAAAGTGGACCTTGAAAATGCAATTGGCTAGCCTCTAATGCTTAAATAAAGATTTCGAATACTACCAGATCAAAATTTAGTAAACCGGTAATTGGCAGCAAAGCTGGACTGCGATCTTCCATTCGCTTTCCAGCGGGGCGATTGTAGCATACCATTCTTTATGGGAGAGTCTTATGTCTTGTAGTGTACTTTACAGGCATTTATGTAGTTTACATATATATATATATATATATATATATATATATATATATATATATATATATATATATATATATATATATATATATATATACATATATATATATATATATATATATATATATATATATATATATATTATAACTAAAATTCAGTGTCCTTTCATCTTACATTGACCAAAGAAGAGGATATCCGCGAAGTTTCTTTCGCCTGTTTCTTAAGAGTAAGTCTTAAGTTCTTGTTTCGTAAGAGGCGACTGAGGGAAACAGCCCAGAAAATCGTTATGGCAACCGATCGATAATCATCTCTAAAAATTTTAGACCAAAATAATCAGACCAAAGATGGGCAGCAGCGTCTGAGGTGCGAGTAGTCTGTTACTGCGATCGCCAATTCTTCTTATGGGAGAGGTCTATGTCCTGCAGTGGACTTTAACAGGCTGTTATGTATGTAATGCAATTACCTGTTTTTCAGTGTGTAGGTGAACAATGTAAGGGCTTGGTGAGTTTGATAATGTTTTCGCCAATTTTAATTTAATGTAGTTTTGCATGAAATCGCAATTTCCGAGAAAATCGAGAAAATAAATTTTCATCCTTGCATAGGAAATGAATTGCTCATATTTGTACTACAAGCTTCTCTGTATTAAGTTTTATAATATAATTAAGCATTATATTTAAACACATACTTTTGAAATTATTTTATGTGTAAAAAGCAATAATTGTTAGACAGAATGAACGAGTTTCGCTTGCTGAAATAAAAATGGCGCTGTAATGCATTTATAATAAAAAAATATTTTTAATTAGTTTCGCCTCGAAATGAATTTTCTTTGAGATGCAGTTAAATTCGAATGGCTTATGATCTAAATTTATACATGTTTTGGCTACTTTGGAAAATCCTGTTTTAAATTCAATAAATCTTTACGACACTATTTTAACTTTGAATTAATTTTTTCAGTGCAACGGCAGAACTTGTATGGTGGATGTAAGGTTCTTTTTAATGTTTATTAAATTATTTATTATAACTGTTACTAATATTAATCATGATTCTTTTTTCTAGGTTGTTGGAAAAAATACGACTTCTGAAGTAAATAAACTAAAATTTTACACTACAATTTAATATATATTAGTATAGTATACTCGAAGGAACTCCTTACATAGTTCTATTAACAAATATAATGAGATCTATGTAAAAAAAAAGAAAAAAAATATCCATCCACATTGTCCACCTGTTACTGTTTTATAAATTTTCTTTTAAAGTCATTATAAAATTACATTTTATCTTGATGTCACGATAGCTGAGTGGTTGAGTATTCGGAATTCGAATCATAAGACCCGACTTCGATCCCCGAGGCTCGAACTAATAGATTTTTTCAAAATTTTTGTATGATTATTATCGTTGGTTTGGACATAAAGAAGGCGACGGGCTCACCACCTGTCACGTTGTCCCAAAAATTTTTTGCGATGCAAGGTGGGTCGAAAAGACTCAGTTGTTGAGACCTCTGTCTATCCTTGTATTGGGAATGGCGTGCAGATATTTTTTTATTGTTTTCCATCCGAATCTACTTAACGTTACAAAATGCCTACAAAAACAATGTTGGAATTTACTTATTTATACTTTATTGTACACCTTAAAACAAAAGTTATACAAAGGGCTGAATTAATGCCTTCTGGCATTCTCTGCAATTCGACCCGGGGCGTGGAAAAATATTGTTACGACGCTTTAAAATAAATTTAATATTAATATAAATAATTTGTTGAAAAAATATGTTTTTGGTAACTAGTAAGTCTTAATAAAAAAGTAGCTAAATTTATGACATGTCACATGACATGAACTCACAAGTCAAGTTTTATGACAAAAATGTTATTTTGATTTTTAAATTTATCGTTGTAATATATGAGAGCATTCCCCTACCCATTTGTCTCTGTAATCACTGAATTTGATTTTGATAAAAAATTACAATTTTCTGCCATTCAAAATATCTGGATTTAGTTTCACGCGATTCGCCATTCATAATACTGGGGTAAACAGAGATCAAGACAATTGAGTCCTTTAAGGCATTTTTGGTACAACGTTACAGCTGGTGGGTCCGTTGCGGCCTTTGTGTCCAAGCCAACGACATAAATCGTACATAAGTTTTTTGAAAAACCCTTTGGTACGAGCCTACCACCTGGGGATCGGACTCGGATGTCTCGAATCGAATTCCGATAACCCAACCAATCGGCTATCGTGACTTCTTAACCACGCGGGTTCGACATAAGAGATTTTTTTTAACCTTTTTTTGTTATTATTTTTCTTAACTACCTATTTTTCTTTTGCACTAAGATATTATTAAAGCCGAACGATTTCTTGATCTAAATTCGAATTAGGGGACTTGATCTACTTCCTCATAAGGTAGGCTTGTATTAAAGAGTGCTTCGAAATTTATTTGCGATTTTCGTAGCTAGCTTAAACGCCTGACCGCGATCGACTCATTGATTGTCACTTTGTCCTAGCATAGGTGAAAAGTGGATCGAAGGGACTTCAATATCTCGACAGAGGTCTCTCCGGTATGGGAAATTGTGTGACGATAAAAATAAGTAGCAGTATTTCAGCATTTTTAGACTGATCATGATCAAGACTGTCCTGTAAAATAAATTGTTTATTTTTTTATCAACGTTTTTAATTATTCTTAATTTTGTTTATTCTTTTACAGTGTACAGGAGCTACATGTCAAGTATCAGTAAGTAACTGTTGTTAACAGCTAAAATAAGTCCAAATAATACCCTGTATACTTTAGCCTATGAGTATTTGATTACTCGCTCATTGGTACACAAATATAAGAACACCATCACATGCTTTTATCCTAAAGTTAAAGCTAAAGCACTTGTGTCCAAATCGGGTACTCAGCGCTGGTTACAACTTGAACACAGGTTTACGGAGGTTACGGTACACAACTGTTTACGGAGGTCGTCAAAGCATAAACTAGATTTAAATGAAATTTGGCTCACATATTGTTTATATCCATACATATATGATACATATATCGATTACATATATGATATTTTTCATCCCGTAAAAATCCACGCGTGGGCGTGGGCGGTCTGAAGTATGAATTTATGACGGTTTTTAATTAAAAAAAAAAAGCGGCAATATCCTAATGGTTTAGGGCGCGGATTGCGAAATATGACGTCGCAGGTTCGGGCCCCGACATTCGACTATTGACGTAAGCCAACTCCAGACACAAGCATTGCAGCTTAATTGGAGAGGTTAACAGGAATACTTGTAATGTTATTCGGTATTGCTAGTATTCTTAAAAACGGATTTTAATTAATGTTATAATGGCTTCAAAGAGAGAAACTCATTCCCAATTCTGTGGTCGCACATCTTAGAGTCTACACGCTTGATAATGCCCTGTTTGGAAGCGAAACCCGTATCGCGTAATTATGGGTAGTGGCGTAAGTTCCACACATGTTCCAGGCCACAGCCTGGGGCCTGTGTAGTAGTGGTGGTTTATTCTGTATAGTGCATTCTGTATAGTGTGTCTGGAGTTGAAGAGAGTTGCAAAATAAATAAGAAAAAGGAAATTTTTAAAAATACAGAAATTAGTTTAATAATCACCTGATAAAAAGTTCATGATTTTAGAATAACATTTAGAATAACAAAATCACTCAATATTATGATAATATTGTACGGAATCCTCTTCACGCGAGTTCAACTGTCATTTGTCCCTTTATTTTTAACTTAAATTATTTATTTTATTTATTTAAACTCTATTTGCACATTATGAAAAAAATGTACTAACTGGCAGACTTAATGTCTAGAGGCATTCTCTACCAGACTGGTAGTTAGACTTTTCAAGAGTTGAAGAGACCTTTGGTTTGAGCAGAGAATCTAGTGATAGGCGGAAAGCACATAATTAAAAAATAAAAGTTTAAAGAAGTTAATGAATCTTCAGATTTTATTTCTTGTTTCAGTGTGAGGGTTTGAATTGTACGGCATTAGTAAGTCTCTCATCTGATTTAAATTGTATTTCTGTTCTTATTTCAACACTCTTGTTGAAATGTTTGTCATACTAGTGACAGCCGGTTTTGTTTGCATGCCAGCGTTGCAGTTGAAATTCAGATGAGTTTTGTAAGGGAAACCATCAAGGTTGAAGTTGAGAACCACGAGGACTCCCAAAAATAACTAAAGATAGAAAAAATTGCCCTGTCAAAAACCGAACTGATTCTCATTTGAAAACATAGTCCACGTGCCAACATTTGTTTTTTTTTATTTGTAGTCAGTGAAACTCGGGCTGCTGTAATAGTGCTTGATGTACGTTATATAC
Organism: Sericinus montela; assembly: GCA_029286605.1. NCBI lineage: Eukaryota > Metazoa > Arthropoda > Insecta > Lepidoptera > Papilionidae > Sericinus > Sericinus montela. The sequence continues at coordinate 4,700,362 of JAGSMR010000050.1, forward strand.
TTGTAGCATAAGTGTCAGAAAAAAAAACTTTCCTTACAATTAGTAATAACTTAGTAATGGCACTGGCACTCTTTTCCTTTTAAATAATAAATAACACATAGTGGTCGCACTGCTGGTTAGAAACAAAATTGAGGGATGGTATCTACCCAAATGACTCAAAACGTCAGTAGCTAAATAATCTGTATTATGGAATCAGAAACAACGAGGCCATAAACACCTATCCGAGACAAAGCGACACGACTAGTGGTTTTCTTCTTCCTGTTGATCTTCACGTTCGGAAATCGATCCCGGGACCTCAATTCTGGTTACGCTATGAAAACCGGCGTGTACGCTAGCTGTCCACGGAGGTCGTAAATCTATATATAAAGAGCAAATTTTAAAAATTACTTTTTCGTAGTGCAATGGTGAAGACTGCATCGCTACGGTATGTATTAGAATTATTTATTACTATTAATTACATCTCACGTAGTGTGAAGGTCTCGTGAAGAGCTTACTATAAAAATTACCCTATGAAGTAAGGTGATATTGACCGTGTGGTAATGGTTTAAGAATGTTGCCAATCCTTTTCTCAGCGTTGGTGTCATAAGAGGCGACTAAGGAAACAGCCATGAATATCATCATGGCAACCAATGCTCGTAGATAGCGGTATGACCATTTCTAAAAATATCAGATCAAAATAGTCAGACCGAAGATGGACAGTAGCGTCTGACGTACGAATGTACTGGTACTGCGATCGCCAATCCGCCTACCAAGCGTGGCGATTATGGAAAATCCTCCCTATGGGAGAGGCCTTTGTCCTGCAGTGGACTTTAACAGGCCGGTATATATGTATGTATGTATGTATGTAGTAATATATTTGTTGCGCAACAACATTCCGAAAAATAAATCAGGCCGGTGACGAGCAGCAGCGTACGATATGGTACCACGATCGCCAATCCCAGTTTTCTGAGTGTGGCGATTATAACACACTCTCCCGTAAGAAGACTCTGACTTTTGCATGCTTTATGATGATGTTGATGCAACTCATAATAGTGCAACTATAATATTAATTAACCGATATTAATAATTCAATTTAATACGGGTGCCATTATTTACATTTAAGTCCCATAGTGCGCCTGCGCCGGTGTCCGCTCAGGCGTCCTCTCTTCTAAAAGTCATGCACCTTAGGATATTTTAGCTTACTTTTACATTCCTCTAAAAATTTGGATAATGTTATCTTTTTTATTTATTTAGTGTAATGGCGATAACTGCGATGCAAAGGTAAAAGTAAAAAAAAAATATTGTCAAATAATCTAAATTTCGTGAGGTTGCAGTGTAAGGGTGGCTCTACTACTCGTAGGTATCGTAAGAGTTACACAGTACAGAGGTACAGGTTCAGAGGTGCAAGCGATTGTTCTCATGGATTTTTAGGAATATGTAAATTTATCTTTGTATATACATACATAACGGCCTGTTAAAGTCTTCGCAGGAGATAGGCCTCTCCCATAGGGAGATTAAATTGCTTCGTTATCTTTCATATCCTGGTCTAAGACGGCGTTAGGCTTACCATCTTCCACATGGTCCCAAATCAGCTTCGTGAAAATGCGTCAAAAATACTTTACTGTCTAGATTTCGGCCTTCCTCATTACGGGGAATTGAGTATAAATAAAGAATATGTGAAAACTTGCGTTAAATCAGCAATCAACTTTTTACTAATAGCTTTCGTAAAACAATTTCTACAGTTGTGACTGCCTCACTTTTTTATTGGACCCCAGAAGATGGTACAGGCAGCATACATCGGTTGCAAGGTATCCTCAACAATCTCCTGGATGTTGTTTCAAATTAGATAGATAAAATATTATACAGCAGACGTACTCCTTCTAATTAATTCTGTGACGCTTGATTCGAAAACGCGAAAGATGGAGTTTGGAAGCATATGTGGGAGACCTTTGCTCAGCAGTGAGACAGTATAGGTTAAAAGGATAATATTATCAATATGTTTGCAGTGTGTTGGACTCCGTTGCCAGAAGATAACAAACGGAAACCCAACCCGGTCCGGTCGAGAGAGTTCCGACGCTTTCTTCACAATCGAGATCGGAACATAAATAAATAACAATCAAATACTGTTTGAGCTTAAAGCCTTTTATTTTTTTTATATGTTCACGCACAGTACATGTACCAGTACTGTACTTTCCAGTACTGGAGTAGTCAGAGGTGCAGATATATACATAGATTTGCAACTGCTAAAGCACTTGTATTATGAAATCAGAAACATCGAAGGTACCACAAGCACCCAGACCCGAGAAAATGTAGAAAAAGTGTTTTCTACACTAACTCGACCGGGAATCGAACTAGTGTCTTGAGAGCTGGTAACACAATAAAAACCGGCGTGTGCGTCACTCGTCTACGGATATTGTCAAAATAAAGCATTTTATTTTCAAGTCCATCACCATCGTAATGTCCAAAACTACGGTAAACATATTTATGTAGTTAAAAAGATAAATTTTTACTTAATAGTTTGACGACCCGAGTCGAGTTGGTTGTGATCCTGCCTCAAAAGCTAAGGGTTGTGGGTTTGTATTCCTTATTTGTAAGCTATAGAACTAAACGAAGCGCCGATAGCTTAATGGGTTCAGGTGCGAACTGAGAATCATGACTTTGCGGGTTGAGGATCGCCATTCAACTGTTGTCGTGAATCACTCCAGACACGAGAATTGCAGCTTAGGGGTAGAGAAGTAGCTGAAATTGCTAAAATTATTTTGATTAAAAGACGAACACGTGACATATTAATCTCACAAATTTTAATTAAATATTTCCATTGAAAATCGAGGGGAAAGGAAAAATCAAAGTATCGCGCATCAAAAATATGAAAACCATTTACAAGCATTTGTGTTCAATATTAGGTGGTGAGTTGAGTCAATCTATTAATAATATTGACACTGTCCACCACCTAATATTTAATTACTTAATATAAAAAAATATCTTAAAGCCATTCCCAATACATAGGATGTATAGAGGTTTAGACAATTAAGCCCTTTCGACCCATCTTTCACTGAATGAAAGCAAATTTTGTTCGTACAAGGCTTGTATGAAAGCAATTTTTTTGGAATTCCACCAGAAAAGTAAAATTTTTTTCAATTATATTCTGTCGTTATTAGATATTAGATATAGATATTATTATATTTATTAGATATTAGATAATGATTCGTTATTAGATAATGATCTCGATATCAATAGATAATGCCGTTAATAGTCGTGTGGTGTCGGCGTTAGAATAATATCACCTCCTTTCTAACTGTGAGTGTCGTAAGAGGGCAATAAAGGAAAAACCACGAAAGATTATTGGCTACCAACAGATGGCGCGATAAGCATCTCGAATAATACCAAACCAAAATTAGGCACACCAGTGACGAGCGGCGTCTACGGTGCGAGGTATTTGGTACAATAATCGCCAAAACGCTTGCCGAGCATGGCGATTATGGCAAATCGTTCCTTGAAAAAGAGATTGCCTTGTGTCCTTGAATGGATTTTTGAAGGCTGTTGATGTTATTAAATATGATTTGTTCACTCAGAATATACGAATAACATTTATTCTAGTATTATATTTCTAAATTTTGATCATCTGTCTATAGGTGTGTTAGGCTTTCATGATAAACTGTAAAACTTACTTTCTTTTTTTAATTGATTAATTTTGAAAGTGGCTTGATCCCTGGGGAAGAACATACATGTTATCTAAAAAAAACTATTGGTTAAGTTGATATACAAACGTGGGCAGCCTTTTAAATATAAATCATAAAAACATAAATATTAAATATAAATCATAAAAACATAAATATTAAATATAAATCATAAAAAACACGTAATTTATGTTTCATGTAATAGTCTCGTAAATAAATCGAGAAATTCCAGCCCAAATAAATTTATTGTTGATGGACCGACGCCGGCGTTCCCGGGTCTGCCTCACAGTTACACGTAAGTGCTGTTCGCAATAAATCAAGCAATATTTTGTGTGTTCTGTCACCAGTCAGCTACTAAGATACACTATGTTATATCTTAAGTTAAGGCAAAATCCGACCAAACTATAGTAAATTTTTATTTGAAAATAAATTGCTGGTTACAACGGATTCGGTGTTTTTATTTTTCCAAATACCCATATATAAGTTCACTACATGAAAAAAAATATATCTTAATGCTATTCTCAATACATAGAGGTCGTAGTCAATAGAGGAGGAGTAGATAGAGGTCTAGACAAATAAGTCGTATTAAACCACCTTCCATCCAAAATATTTTTGGGACAACGTCACCTGTCACGTGCGACGCCGTCTTAATGTCCAAGCCAACGATATAATTCGTACATAGTTTTTTGAAAAGAGCCATTGGTAAGAGCCTGTAAGTAGAGATCGAACTCGGGTGTCTTGACGCGTAATCCGATCACCTAACCACTAAACGTAAATTGCGGCCATATTGTGAAGTTATACTGGTATTATTCCAATATGGTGGACAATGATCAGCTGACTACAAAACGAGTAACTGACGAGACGCGTTGTTTGACATAACAGATAAAGCGACCACTTTTTGTCGTAATTAACTTTCATTTATTTCATTAATTCAAAGCAAAAAAAGTTTCAAAGCAAAGTGTCAAAAAATGATAACTAGGATTTGTGAATAATAAAAAGGACGTCAAGTTATCCTTAGATAAGTAATTAGAATAAAAATATTTTAAGATTTGTTCTTATAGCATATCTTATCCTTTGGTCAAATGTATATAACTAAAGTGGTTATAATAAAACCTAAGTTTGTGGTTTTTACTGTTTCCGATTCCATATCACTTGTACTTTATGAATAAAACTTATTGTCACATATGCGATATATGTGACAATAAGTTTTTATTCATAAACGTATTTTATTTTCGTATTTTATTTCATTTTATAGGTCAATCAGCGCCATCTATTGTTTAGCAAGCGAAACCTAGTAACTATTTTAATTATTAAGTCTCAAGATGGGTTACGCCATCGCATTGCAACTGAATATTATTGGTGCCTCAGACAATGATTCCCTTGATGCAATTAGAAACCAGCAGGGTCCATCTGATTCCCCGGCAGCTGCAGCCCTATCTGATCAGTTGCCGAAGACGAAGAGATCCGCTCGAAATAAGAAATAACCTCATATTGTATCCATACTTTCTTTGTACTTTAAATTCACTTTCAACATTTCACACCTTTTGGTGTGTATTGTTTACTTTATTATATCCTTTTTTTTGTTTACTCATAATATATACTTTTTGTAGTGTGTTATGTAGGTACTCTTTTTATTGTTTTGAAAAGTTTTGATTGATTTATAGTTATAACTTTATAACAATGTTTAATGACATAGAGTAGTTGTCATTTTTTACTTCTATACTTAGTAATAGGCAAAGGTTTCAAGAACATTCTGCCTATTCTTTTGTTAATACATTACTTAATAAAATTTATCTCTCACTGTCACTTAATTAGTTATTGCATTGGGTTTTTGTACTGCCATATTAAGTTAAATGACTTTTTCTTTATATTTTATTTTGTTATTATCATTATGATTATGTATGTATGTGTACGTTAAAGGAAACTTGTTATAGAAATATCTCTCAAGTTTAAAAACAATGTATATTGTCATTAGTGTTATTAATCCGCGGTAGTGAGAGCCATAGCAACAATTCTATATTTTTGTACTCATTGTAAGCAATTTTGTAAAATTTTCTGTTACGGTTAACCGGCTGGATTGGTATTAGGTATAATAGTGGCTCTTTTTTTTGTTATTATAGTAAATTTGTTATTTTTAAAGTTTATTCATATTTGTATTTAATTTTATATATTTGTATGTAATGTCTGATGATGTCTCCTTTTATTCTACGATTCATCAACAAGTACTGACTCTTTTGATGAGCCGGAAACTCTCTGCTATCGCTAGATAAATCCTTAGAATATCTCACTTCTTTCTTCAAAGTCTGCCACTTGAATGCACAAAACATACCCTCTCATTACTCTGAACTTTTAGATACTTTCACTTCTGTCTCTTCAACTGTGCGGGCAATTTTAATTTCTGAGAGCTGGCTGAAGCCTCCTCTTCCAAATTCATCATCTAGCTTACCTGGGTTTGTCTTGGTGAGAAATGATAGATTAGGTAAGGGTGGTGGAGGTGTTGCAATATACCTGCGGTCCAATATACGCTTTTCCGTTATTGCATCTTCGCCTACTGAATATTCTGCCTCGGCTGAATGTTTGTTTTAGAAGTTCAGGTGGAGCGTTCCAAGTTAGTACTGGGAGTAGTTTACTGCCCACCCTCTGTTGACTATTTCTCCAGCTTAGAAAACGTTTTAGAATCTGTATGCGCAGACTACACACATCACATAATCATGGGCGACTTCAATACTGATCTCAAAACTTCAATAGAATCAGCCAAGCTCACATATATCCTGTCCTCCGTTAATTTATCCATCCTTCCCTGCAATCCTACTCACCATAACCTGGACTTCCCGGATACCTGGCTTGATCTTATAATTACATCCTCTCCTCATCTAGTCAATAAATATGGTCAGTTGTCTGCTTTCGGTTTTTCGCGCCATGATTTACTTTAACTTGCATATAAGTTGAAGACTGCAAAATGGAAATCCGACATAATGTGGGTTCGATGTTTTAGTAAGATTAATCCAACGAATCTTCTAAATGATGGAAAGGCCATCGACTTCTCACCGGTTTATAGTGCATCATCTGTTGACGATAAAGTTTCTATTTTCACACAATCGACTCTGAAACTGTTCGATGCGCAAGCACCGGTGCGACCTATTAGGTCCAAGCGGCCTCCAGCTCCGTGGATCACGAGGGGAGTACGCATGACGATGACTCGACGTAATCGAGCCTTCAGACGGTTTAAGGTTACTCTTTTCTCTACGGTAAATCTTTGTCTCTATTAAATCAAAAGCGGTGGGCTGTGACAATGTGAGTCGTGCTATGATATCTTATAATAAAAATATTTTTAATTTGTTACGCCTCGAAATGAATTTTCTTTGAGATGCAGTTAAATTCGAATGGCTTATGATCTAAATTTATACATGTTTTGGCTACTTTGGAAAATCCTGTTTTAAATTCAATAAATCTTTACGACACTATGTTAACTTTGAATTAATTTTTTCAGTGCAACGGCAGAACTTGTATGGTGGATGTAAGGTTCTTTTTAATGTTTATTAAATTATTTATTATAACTGTTACTAATATTAATCATGATTCTTTTTTCTAGGTTGTTGGAAAAAATACGACTTCTGAAGTAAATAAACTAAAATTTTACACTACAATTTAATATATATTAGTATAGTATACTCGAAGGAACTCCTTACATAGTTCTATTAACAAATATAATGAGATCTATGTAAAAAAAAAGAAAAAAAATATCCATCCACATTGTCCACCTGTTATTGTTTTATAAATTTTCTTTTAAAGTCATTATAAAATTACATTTTATCTTGATGTCACGATAGCTGAGTGGTTGAGTATTCGGAATTCGAATCATAAGACCCGACTTCGATCCCCGAGGCTCGAACTAATAGATTTTTTCAAAATTTTTGTATGATTATTATCGTTGGTTTGGACATAAAGAAGGCGACGGGCTCACCACCTGTCACGTTGTCCCAAAAATTTTTTGCGATGCAAGGTGGGTCGAAAAGCCTCAGTTGTTGAGACCTCTGTCTATCCTTGTATTGGGAATGGCGTGCAGATATTTTTTTTATTGTTTTCCATCCGAATCTACTTAACGTTACAAAATGCCTACAAAAACAATGTTGGAATTTACTTATTTATACTTTATTGTACACCTTAAAACAAAAGTTATACAAAGGGCTGAATTAATGCCTTCTGGCATTCTCTGCAATTCGACCCGGGGCGTGGAAAAATATTGTTACGACGCTTTAAAATAAATTTAATATTAATATAAATAATTTGTTGAAAAAATATGTTTTTGGTAACTAGTAAGTCTTAATAAAAAAGTAGCTAAATTTATGACATGTCACATGACATGAACTCACAAGTCAAGTTTTATGATAAAAATGTTATTTTGATTTTTAAACTTATCGTTGTAATATATGAGAGCATTCCCCTACCCATTTGTCTCTGTAATCACTGAATTTGATTTTGATAAAAATTACAAAAGTCGTCAAAGCATAAACTAGATTTAAATGAAATTTGGCTCACATATTGTTTATATCCATACATATATGATACATATATCGATTACATATATGATATTTTTCATCCCGTAAAAATCCACGCGTGGGCGTGGGCGGTCTGAAGTATGAATTTATGACGGTTTTTAATTAAAAAAAAAAAGCGGCAATATCCTAATGGTTTAGGGCGCGGATTGCGAAATATGACGTCGCAGGTTCGGGCCCCGACATTCGACTATTGACGTAAGCCAACTCCAGACACAAGCATTGCAGCTTAATTGGAGAGGTTAACAGGAATACTTGTAATGTTATTCGGTATTGCTAGTATTCTTTAAAAAAACGGATTTTAATTAATGTTATAATGGCTTCAAAGAGAGAAACTCATTCCCAATTCTGTGGTCGCACATCTTAGAGTCTACACGCTTGATAATGCCCTGTTTGGAAGCGAAACCCGTATCGCGTAATTATGGGTAGTGGCGTAAGTTCCACACATGTTCCAGGCCACAGCCTGGGGCCTGTGTAGTAGTGGTGGTTTATTCTGTATAGTGCATGTGTCAAAAATTTTTTTGAAAAAATACAGAAATTAGTTTAATAATCACCTGATAAAAAGTTCATGATTTTAGAATAACATTTAGAATAACAAAATCACTCAATATTATGATAATATTGTACGGAATCCTCTTCACGCGAGTTCAACTGTCATTTGTCCCTTTATTTTTAACTTAAATTATTTATTTTATTTATTTAAACTCTATTTGCACATTATGAAAAAAATGTACTAACTGGCAGACTTAATGTCTAGAGGCATTCTCTACCAGACTGGTAGTTAGACTTTTCAAGAGTTGAAGAGACCTTTGGTTTGAGCAGAGAATCTAGTGATAGGCGGAAAGCACATAATTAAAAAATAAAAGTTTAAAGAAGTTAATGAATCTTCAGATTTTATTTCTTGTTTCAGTGTGAGGGTTTGAATTGTACGGCATTAGTAAGTCTCTCATCTGATTTAAATTGTATTTCTGTTCTAATTTCAACACTTGAAATGTTTGTTTTACTAGTGACAGCCGGTTTTGTTTGCATGCCAGCGTTGCAGTTGAAATTCATATGAATTTTGTAAGGAAACCATCAAGGTTGAAGTTGAGAACCACGAGGACTCCCAAAAATAACTAAAGATAGAAAAAATTGCCCTGTCAAAAACCGAACTGATTCTCATTTGAAAACATAGTCCACGTGCCAACATTTGTTTTTTTTTATTTGTAGTCAGTGAAACTCGGGCTGCTGTAATAGTGCTTGATGTACGTTATATACTTGTAGCATAAGTGTCAGAAAAAAAAACTTTCCTTACAATTAGTAATAACTTAGTAATGGCACTGGCACTCTTTTCCTTTTAAATAATAAATAACACATAGTGGTCGCACTGCTGGTTAGAAACAAAATTGAGGGATGGTATCTACCCAAATGACTCAAAACGTCAGTAGCTAAATAATCTGTATTATGGAATCAGAAACAACGAGGCCATAAACACCTATCCGAGACAAAGCGACACGACTAGTGGTTTTCTTCTTCCTGTTGATCTTCACGTTCGGAAATCGATCCCGGGACCTCAATTCTGGTTACGCTATGAAAACCGGCGTGTACGCTAGCCGTCCACGGAGGTCGTAAATCTATATATAAAGAGCAAATTTTAAAAATTACTTTTTCGTAGTGCAATGGTGAAGACTGCATCGCTACGGTATGTATTAGAATTATTTATTACTATTAATTACATCTCACGTAGTGTGAAGGTCTCGTGAAGAGCTTACTATAAAAATTACCCTATGAAGTAAGGTGATATTGACCGTGTGGTAATGGTTTAAGAATGTTGCCAATCCCTTTCTTGTCGTTGATTTCGTAAGAGGCGACTAAGGGAAACAGCCATGAATATCGTCATGGCAACCAATACTCGTAGATAGCGGTATAACCATTTCTAAAAATATCAGACCAAAATCGTCAGACCGAAGATGGACAGTAGCGTCTGACGTACGAATGTACTGGTACTGCGATCGCCAATCCGCCTACCAAGCGTGGCGATTATGGAAAATCCTCCCTATGGGAGAGGCCTTTGTCCTGCAGTGGACTTTAACAGGCCGGTATATATGTATGTATGTATGTATGTAGTAATATATTTGTTGCGCAACAACATTCCGAAAAATAAATCAGGCCGGTGACGAGCAGCAGCGTACGATATGGTACCACGATCGCCAATCCCAGTTTTCTGAGTGTGGCGATTATAACACACTCTCCCGTAAGAAGACTCTGACTTTTGCATGCTTTATGATGATGTTGATGCAACTCATAATAGTGCAACTATAATATTAATTAAACAAATATAAATATAAACAAATATCTTCACGCAATTCCCAATACAGGGGTAGACAGAGGTCTAGTTTAGACAATTATGTGCCTTCGACCCACCTTCCACCGTAGATATTTTCGGGACAACGTGACAGGTGGTGAGCCCGTCGCCGCCTTTATTTCCAAGCCAACGATATTCGTACATAAGTTTTTGAAAAGCCCATTGGTACGAGCCAGCCACTTGGGGATCACACTCGGGTCTCTTGACTCGAAATTCCGACCACCCAACCACTCGGCTATCGTGACTTCAAATAATTAACCGATATTAATAATTCAATTTAATACGGGTGCCATTATTTACATTTAAGTCCCATAGTGCGCCTGCGCCGGTGTCCGCTCAGGCGTCCTCTCTTCTAAAAGTCATGCACCTTAGGATATTTTAGCTTACTTTTACATTCCTCTAAAAATTTGGATAATGTTATCTTTTTTATTTATTTAGTGTAATGGCGATAACTGCGATGCAAAGGTAAAAGTAAAAAAAAAATATTGTCAAATAATCTAAATTTCGTGAGGTTGCAGTGTAAGGGTGGCTCTACTACTCGTAGGTATCGTAAGAGTTACACAGTACAGAGGTACAGGTTCAGAGGTGCAAGCGATTGTTCTCATGGATTTTTAGGAATATGTAAATTTATCTTTGTATATACATACATAACGGCCTGTTAAAGTCTTCGCAGGAGATAGGCCTCTCCCATAGGGAGATTAAATTGCTTCGTTATCTTTCATATCCTGGTCTAACTCGGCGTTAGTCTCACCATCTTCCACATGGTCCCAAATCAGCTTCGTGAAAAATGCGTCAAAATTACTTTACTGTCTAGATTTCGGCCTTCCTCATTACGGGGAATTGAGTATAAATAAAGAATATGTGAAAACTTGCGTTAAATCAGCAATCAACTTTTTACTAATAGCTTTCGTAAAACAATTTCTACAGTTGTGACTGCCTCACTTTTTTATTGGACCCCAGAAGATGGTACAGGCAGCATACATCGGTTGCAAGGTATCCTCAACAATCTCCTGGATGTTGTTTCAAATTAGATAGATAAAATATTATACAGCAGACGTACTCCTTCTAATTAATTCTGTGACGCTTGATTCGAAAACGCAAAAGATGGAGTTTGGAAGCATATGTGGGAGACCTTTGCTCAGCAGTGAGACAGTATATGTTAAAAAGGATAATATTATCAATATGTTTGCAGTGTGTTGGACTCCGTTGCCAGAAGATAACAAACGGAAACCCAACCCGGTCCGGTCGAGAGAGTTCCGACGCTTTCTTCACAATCGAGATCGGAACATAAATAAATAACAATCAAATACTGTTTGAGCTTAAAGCCTTTTATTTTTTTTATATGTTCACGCACAGTACATGTACCAGTACTGTACTTTCCAGTACTGGAGTAGTCAGAGGTGCAGATATATACATAGATTTGCAACTGCTAAAGCACTTGTATTATGAAATCAGAAACATCGAAGGTGTGGTACCTTCGATGCACCCAAACCGAGAAAATGTAGAAAAAGTGTTTTCTACACTAACTCGACCGGGAATCGAACTAGTGTCTTGAGAGCTGGTAACACAATAAAAACCGGTGTGTGCGTCACTCGTCTACGGATATTGTCAAAATAAAGCATTTTATTTTCAAGTCCATCACCATCGTAATGTCCAAAACTACGGTAAACATATTTATGTAGTTAAAAAGATAAATTTTTACTTAATAGTTTGACGACCCGAGTCGAGTTGGTTGTGATCCTGCCTCAAAAGCTAAGGGTTGTGGGTTTGTATTCCTTATTTGTAAGCTATAGAACTAAACGAAGCGCCGATAGCTTAATGGGTTCCACTAATTGTCATGAACCACTCCAGACACAAGAATTGCAGCTTAGTTGGGGTAGAGAAGTAGCTGAAATTGCTAAAATTATTTTGATTAAAAAAAGACGAACACGTGACATATTAATCTCACAAATTTTAATTAAATATTTCCATTGAAATTCGAGGGGAACGTCTGAATTCAAAGTATAATCGCATCGCAGTATCGCGCAGTATCAAAGTATGGCGCATCAAAAAATATGAAAACCATTTACAAGCATTTGTATTCAATATTGGTGAGTTGAGTCAATCTATTAATAATATTGACACTGTCCACCACCTAATATTTAATTACTTAATATAAAAAAATATCTTAAAGCCATTCCCAATACATAGGATGTATAGAGGTTTAGACAATTAAGCCCTTTCGACCCATCTTTCACTGAATGAAAGCAAATTTTGTTCGTACAAGGCTTGTATGAAAGCAATTTTTTTGGAATTCCACCAGAAAAGTAAAATTTTTTTCAATTATATTCTGTCGTTATTAGATATTAGATATAGATATTATTATATTTATTAGATATTAGATAATGATTCGTTATTAGATAATGATCTCGATATCAATAGATAATGCCGTTAATAGTCGTGTGGTGTCGGCGTTAGAATAATATCACCTCCTTTCTAACTGTGAGTGTCGTAAGAGGGCAATAAAGGAAAAACCACGAAAGATTATTGGCTACCAACAGATGGCGCGATAAGCATCTCGAATAATACCAAACCAAAATTAGGCACACCAGTGACGAGCGGCGTCTACGGTGCGAGGTATTTGGTACAATAATCGCCAAAACGCTTGCCGAGCATGGCGATTATGGCAAATCGTTCCTTGAAAAAGAGATTGCCTTGTGTCCTTGAATGGATTTTTGAAGGCTGTTGATGTTATTAAATATGATTTGTTCACTCAGAATATACGAATAACATTTATTCTAGTATTATATTTCTAAATTTTGATCATCTGTCTATAGGTGTGTTAGGCTTTCATGATAAACTGTAAAACTTACTTTCTTTTTTTAATTGATTAATTTTGAAAGTGGCTTGATCCCTGGGGAAGAACATACATGTTATCTAAAAAAAACTATTGGTTAAGTTGATATACAAACGTGGGCAGCCTTTTAAATATAAATCATAAAAACATAAATATTAAATATAAATCATAAAAACATAAATATTAAATATAAATCATAAAAAACACGTAATTTATGTTTCATGTAATAGTCTCGTAAATAAATCGAGAAATTCCAGCCCAAATAAATTTATTGTTGATTGACCGACGCCGGCGTTCCCGGGTCTGCCTCACAGTTATACGTAAGTGCTGTTCGCAATAAATCAAGCAATATTTTGTGTGTTCTGTCACCAGTCAGCTACTAAGATACACTATGTTATATCTTAAGTTAAGGCAAAGTCGACCAAACTATAGTAAATTTTTATTTGAAAATAAATTGCTAGTTACAACGGATTCGGTGTTTTTATTTTTCCAAATACCCATATATAAGTTCACTACATGAAAAAAATATATCTTAATGCTATTCTCAATACATAGAGGTCGTAGTCAATAGAGGAGGAGTAGATAGAGGTCTAGACAAATAAGTCGTATTAAACCACCTTCCATCCAAAATATTTTTGGGACAACGTCACCTGTCACGTGCGACGCCGTCTTAATGTCCAAGCCAACGATATAATTCGTACATAGTTTTTTGAAAAGAGCCATTGGTAAGAGCCTGTAAGTAGAGATCGAACTCGGGTGTCTTGACGCGTAATCCGATCACCTAACCACTAAACGTAAATTGCGGCCATATTGTGAAGTTATACTGGTATTATTCCAATATGGTGGACAATGATCAGCTGACTACAAAACGAGTAACTGACGAGACGCGTTGTTTGACATAACAGATAAAGCGACCACTTTTTGTCGTAATTAACTTTCATTTATTTCATTAATTCAAAGCAAAAAAAGTTTCAAAGCAAAGTGTCAAAAAATGATAACTAGGATTTGTGAATAATAAAAAGGACGTCAAGTTATCCTTAGATAAGTAATTAGAATAAAAATATTTTAAGATTTGTTCTTATAGCATATCTTATCCTTTGGTCAAATGTATATAACTAAAGTGGTTATAATAAAACCTAAGTTTGTGGTTTTTACTGTTTCCGATTCCATATCACTTGTGCTTTATGAATAAAAACTAATTATCACATATATCGCTCTGATGCCAAAGTGGCTAAAGCATTTGTGTTATGGAATCAGAAACAACGAAAGCTCCACAATTAGATCCGAGACAATGCAGAAGAAGTGGTTTTCTACAACCCGTCCGGCAATTGAACCCGCTACGTCGGTGCTTGCTTCATCTTGAATACTGGTGTGCTTTAGCTACTTACTTCGGGAGCTACATATGTGATGTTGTCCCTTTCTATGTATTAATTTATTATCTATGTACACGGGATTATATTATTATATGTAATCTTGTTGACCCAATTATTATTAAAAGACAACACTATTTAAAGAAATTGACCCAATTTCTTTAATTTTGTGTTGTCTTTTAAGTTTCAAGTTTATCTAGCTGGAAAAAAAACCTGGAATCTATAATATATATTATAGGTCAATCAGCGCCATCTATTGTTTAGCAAGCGAAACCTAGTAACTATTTTAATTATTAAGTCTCAAGATGGGTTACGCCATCGCATTGCAACTGAATATTATTGGTGCCTCAGACAATGATTCCCTTGATGCAATTAGAAACCAGCAGGGTCCATCTGATTCCCCGGCAGCTGCAGCCCTATCTGATCAGTTGCCGAAGACGAAGAGATCCGCTCGAAATAAGAAATAACCTCATATTGTATCCATACTTTCTTTGTACTTTAAATTCACTTTCAACATTTCACACCTTTTGGTGTGTATTGTTTACTTTATTATATCCTTTTTTTTGTTTACTCATAATATATACTTTTTGTAGTGTGTTATGTAGGTACTCTTTTTATTGTTTTGAAAAGTTTTGATTGATTTATAGTTATAACTTTATAACAATGTTTAATGACATAGAGTAGTTGTCATTTTTTACTTCTATACTTAGTAATAGGCAAAGGTTTCAAGAACATTCTGCCTATTCTTTTGTTGTACATTACTTAATAAAATTTATCTCTCACTGTCACTCAATTAGTTATTGCATTGGGTTTTTGTTCTGCCATATTAAGTTAAATGACTTTTTTCTTTATATTTTATTTTGTTATTATCATTATCACTATGTATGTATATGTACGTTAAAGGAAACTTGTTATAGAAATATCTCTCAAGTTTAAAAACAATGTATATTGTCATTAGTGTTATTAATCCGCGGTAGTGAGAGCAACAATTCTATATTTTTTGTACTCATTGTAAGCAATTTTGTAAAATTTTCTGTTACGGTTAACCGGCTGGATTGGTATTAGGTATAATAGTGGCTCTTTTTTTTGTTATTATAGTATATTTGTTATTTTTAAAGTTTATTCATATTTGTATTTAATTTTATATATTTGTATGTAATGTCTGATGATGTCTCCTTTTATTCTACGATTCATCAACAAATACTGACTCTTTTGATGAGCCGGAAACTCTCTGCTATCGTTAGATAAATCCTTAGAATATCTCACTTCTTTCTTCAAAGTCCGCCACTTGAATGCACAAAACATACCCTCTCATTACTCTGAACTTTTAGATACTTTCACTTCTGTCTCTTCAACTGTGCAGGCAATTTTAATTTCTGAGAGCTGGCTGAAGCCTTCTCTTCCAAATTCATCATATAGTTTACCTGGGTTTGTCTTGGTGAGAAATGATAGATTAGGTAAGGGTGGTGGAGGTGTTGCAATATACCTGCGGTCCAATATACGCTTTTCCGTTATTGCATCCTCGCCTTCTGAATATTCTGCCTCGGCTGAATATTTGTTTTTAGAAGTTCAGGTGGAGCGTTCCAAGTTAGTACTGGGAGTAGTTTACTGCCCACCCTCTGTTGACTATTTCTCCAGCTTAGACAACGTTTTAGAATCTGTATGCGCAGACTACACACATCACATAATCATGGGCGACTTCAATACTGGTCTCAAAACTTCAATACAATCAGCCAAGCTCACATATATCCTGTCCTCCGTTAATTTATCCATCCTTCCCTGCAATCCTACTCACCATAACCTGGACTTCCCGGATACCTGGCTTGATCTTATAATTACACCCTCTCTTCATCTAGTCAATAAATATGGTCAGTTGTCTGCTTTCGGTTTTTCGCACCATGATTTACTTTACCTTGCATATAAGTTGAAGACTGCAAAATGGAAATCCGACATAATGTGGGTTCGATGTTTTAGTAAGATTAATCCAACGAATCTTCTAAATGATGGAAAGGCCATCGACTTCTCACCGGTTTATAGTGCATCATCTGTTGACGATAAAGTTTCTATTTTCACACAATCGACTCTGAAACTGTTCGATGCGCAAGCACCGGTGCGACCTATTAGGTCCAAGCGGCCTCCAGCTCCGTGGATCACGAGGGGAGTACGCATGACGATGACTCGACGTAATCGAGCCTTCAGACGGTTTAAGGTTACTCTTTTCTCTACGGTAAATCTTTGTCTCTATTAAATCAAAAGCGGTGGGCTGTGACAATGTGAGTCGTGCTATGATATCTTTAGTTCTCGAACACTTTCTCCCAGTCATTACTCCCATCATTAATTTTTCTCTGTCTTCAGGGGTATTTCCTTCTTTTTTGTGAAAAGTTTATATAATTCCGCTTCCTAAAATTGCAAACCCCCTACAACTCAACAACTATAGACCTATTTCAATTCTTCCCTTCCTATCAAAGATTCTTGAGTCTATAGTTCACCAACAATTGTCAGATTTTATATTTAAAAATAGCTTGCTCTCTCAATTTCCGTCGGGTTTCCGTCCCGAACACAGCACAACCACTGCTCTTCTCAAAGTTACAGAGGACATTCGGGAAGGCTTGGACAATAGAATGGTTACTGTGCTTGTTCTCGTGGACTTTTCCAATGCTTTCAATATGGTTGACCATGATATTCTCCTTGCTATGCTTTGTAATCTTAACTTCTCTCCCACCTCTTTAAAATGTTTTTCTTCATACCTTTGTGGCCGTCAACAAGCCGTACGAATTGGTAGTGAAGTATCTGACTGGTGTCAACCTGTATCTGGCGTGCCACAAGGTGGAATATTATCTCCTCTATTGTTCTCCATTTTTATCAATTTTCTTTCCGCACATCTTAGCTGCTCTTATCATATCTACGCCGACGATTTGCAAATTTATGTTCAAACTTCTGTTGATTGCATTGATAGTGCAGTGAATATGATTAATTTAGATTTAATTAAATTAAATAATTGATCTAACAAATTCGGCATTAAAGTAAATCCCAATAAATGCCAAGCAATTTTAATCGGAAGTGTCCGCCAGTTAAGTAAACTAGACATTTGCTCTATTGCTCCTGTCACGTTTGATGGATTATGCATCCCATATTCTAATAGCGTAAAAAACCTTGGTCTTTGTATCGACTCAACCCTAAATTGGTCCAACCACATACGCACAATAAGTGGTTCAGTTACTGCCAAGTTGTCTGCTTTGAATCGACTTAGAAACTTCCTTCCGATCAAGGTAAAGATAATTCTGGTGCAGTCTCTTATTTTGCCTATTATTGATTATGCAGATGTGTGTTGCACTGATCTTAATGAAAACCATCTAGACAAGCTGGATCGTCTCGTAAATAACAAACTTACGAAGGCAGTAGATTAACTGCCTTCGTAAGTTTGATCATGTTTCTTCTTTCCGATCTCAGTTAAATTGGCTTCCCATTCGTCAACGAAGACACACCAGGACACTCCTTACACTTACACTTTTCTATATTATTCCACGACCGTCTACCAGATTATATGAAACGAAAGTTTCAATTTCTGTGTGATACACACGATAGACCTCTTCGTTCTTCGGAGACTCTTACTCTCTCCATTCCACTTCACCGTTCCGGTTTCATTTCTTCTTCGTTTGCTGTACAAGCCGCACGACTTTGGAATGCACTGCCTGAATCTTTGTGACAACCCTGCAGTAAACTTACATTTAAAAATAATGTTAAAGCTCATTTTTTAAACCTTGTTAAGTAATTAAGGAGTTGTCATCATCATTATAGTTATCTTATCCTATTATTCTATCTTCACTATTCACATTTATTTAATCCAAGTATGTATTTATGTATGTATATTTATATGTATATGTGTATATTTATGTGAGTATGTATTTGCGTGTATTTATATATTACTATTATTATCGTATTAATTATATTTAATACTTATGTTTAGCTGTTTTTTTGTCTTTTTTATGGTAACCGCCTTTGATGTTTTTCCACTCCTAAAGGTTGACAGGCAGAGAATGCTTTTAGCATTATGTCCGCCTTTTGTTCCTATATATTTTTATAAGGTGCAAACAAAGTTGAATAAATAAATAAACTATGGTAAAGTAAAATGCGATCTCTTTTACACGAGTTCGGTCCTCAGGTGGCAGGGTCGTACCAAACCTCGTGGGTTTTTCAAAAATTGATGTACGAATTATATCGTTGGCTTGGACATAAAGACGGCGACGGGCTCACCATCTGTCACGTTGTTCCGAAAATATCTTCCGCGGAAGGTGGGTCGTAGGGACTTAATTGTCTAGACTAGACCTCTGTCTACCCATGTATTGGGAATTGCGTGAAGATAATATATTTTTTTTACGCAATGGCTTACGTTCTTACCCTGATAAGTGTATAGCAAAATTTAAATTTATCTAAAGTGATTTAGTGTATAAAATGGATATATCTTAACAAATGCGCTCTCATTTTATGAATTGGTTCTTGACAAGGGTTTTTTTTCTACATTGTTATGATACACAAACGCTTCTACGATAACAATACCTTTCTTTACGTTTTAGTTAAACAGTTAAAACAAATAAAAATATACTCTAAAATTACAAACACAGAGTTTAAAATTGCGTTATATCATGAAGGTCTATTCATTTTCAAACTTTTTCCATTACTAGTTACGGTCCTTTGGGGTAAAAGTACAAGCTCTCTATCAGAATGAAAGTTGATGCATATGTAAGGTCTGTGATATTCTACTATTATTGTACTGGTATTGAATATACTTGAGACGATTTCTGTTGGTGGGGTGTTAGAGCGGGATTCAATGGCTGGGCAGGACTTAAATTTTATGTGGGCAAGAAACGCTTTGCGAGACATGAGGCCTGAGCAAGAAGACAGATTAAAAAAAGTGAAAAAAAAATCACTTAACGTTATAACATTTTTATTAATGAAAAAATATTAAGTACCAATAGAACGTATATAAAAAATGAAGGAACAGAAGTATTCTACTTTATACACAACTGATATATTTAATTATAGATTCATAATACAGTTTGGATGCTAGGTATGTCTGTCAATGCAAAACTGGTAACGCTAACAGTTTTCCCAGTGACACTATAAAACCTAGATATATGTAATATAGATAGGGACAACATCACATACATTGCTCCGAACCCAATTTAACATGCTAAAGCACTTGAGGTATAGGAATCGGAAACAACGAAGGCACCACAAACACCCAGATACTAGAAAATGTAGAAAAGGTGGTTTTTCTCCATTGACCTGACCGGGAATCGAACCCGGGACCTTGAGATGGCGACCCCTTGAAAACCAGTGTTTACGCCACAGGAGGTCGACACTAAATACATAAATATTAAATACATACAATCATAGATAGGGACACCATTACGTACATTGCTCTGATCCCAAAGTAGCTTAAGCACTTGCGTAAAAGAATCGGAAACAACGAAGGCACCACAAACAGTCAGACTCGAGTAAATGTAGAAAAAGTGTTTAGTATATAGGCTTGGCGGGGAATCGAACTCAGGGCTGGCGATATCACGAACCGGTGTATAAACCATTTCTTTACGGAGGTCGTTCTTCACCATGCGTCCCAAAATATAGTATTCATCAAAAGAGATAAGTCACGATAGTGGTTGGGTGGTTGGAGTTTCGAGTGAAGAGACCCGAGTTCGATCCCCAAGTGGCAGGCTTGTACCAATGGGTTCTTCAAAAACTTATGTACGAATTATATCGTTGGCTTGGACATAAAGACGGCGATGGGCTTACCACCTGTCATGTTGTCCCGAAAATATCTTCGGTGGAAGGTGGGTAAAAGGGACTTAATTGTCTAGACTAGACCTCTGTCTACCCCTGTATTGGGAATTGCGTGAAGATATTTTTTTTTATCAAAGGGATATATATATATATATATATATATATATATATATATATATATATATATATATATATATATATATATATATGTGGGCAGATATATTATAGTGTTAGTTTTAGACACTAAGGCAGCAATAGGCTCACCACCTGTCGCGTTGTCACATATAATCTTTGGTGAAAAATGTGTAACAAGGACGTTGTTGACATTATCTGCCTACCGCAGTGTGGGAAATAGCGCATTTTTTTAAATCATGAGGCCTCGGAGGCTGAAAGTTGTGCGTTCGATTTCTTCTAGGGGCGAAAATTTGTGTCATGGATATGAATGTTTGTTCTTGAGGTACGAAAGTTGTATGATTGTATGATGAAAATGTATTTTTAACTAAAACGATGTTCGGATTTTGTCGCGTTTTAAATTAGTTTTTACAAACTATTATATTTTTACTTCCCGACGTTTCGGATGCTTATAGTATCCGTGGTCACGGGGGGACCCCCAGTGGAAAATGGGTTTAATGGACTTCATTGTTTAGACCTGTGTCTATCCAATATGAGAAAAAGTGAAGACATAAAAAATGTCTATTTTGAATTCCAAATTAAGTAACTAAAGAAAGACAAGGAAGGATATCAAGTCTGTTGTAATAATGAAGCTTGCTTAGAGAATCAATTAGTAGCAAATCAATACTCCATTAATTTCCTTTGGTGAAGTCAGTGAGGTCAGTCCCGGGCACCTTAAGTCATGTGCAACAAAGGCCTATCTAATATTAATTGAATGCCCGTCTTACAGTACGCGATTACATTAATAACGCATCGTTAAAGTCTACCTAATTAGCACATTATGTGTATCCTAGCAACGAATATAACTGGATATTATTTCTTAAAAATACATTGTCTGATAAGTGGAAGGGTAACGATCTCGAAAAATACCAGATAAATATACAGAAAATAGTCACGATAGCCGAGTGGTTGGGTGATCGGAATTCGGGACAAGTTACCTGAGTGCATATATATATATATACATCCGATATATATATATCCGATCACCAATCTGCTTGCCAAGCATGGCGATCATGGAAAACTCTCCGAGGAGAGGCCCATATCCTTCAAAAGGATTTTAACAGGCTGTTATGTGTGTGAGGTATACTAGCCGTGAGGTTATGGCGTAAGAATATGCGGATTGCATATTCCTTTCTGCCGAATAGGCGACTATAGAATAAACTTGAATGTCGAAATAGCGACCGACAGAAGGCAGGGTAACCACTTTGAAATATAATACATAAAAAAGGGACCGATATAAATAGAGCGATAAGAATAAATATTTACCAGTTGGAAATGCTGATTAAAAACTATAAAATAATACTGATTTTTTAAAGTTTTAATTTTGTAATCCGCATCAAAATTTGTAATTTAAAAGTAAACAAGTTTTCAAATAACATATGTTTTCTCATCTATCTGCACTAAGAACAACAATACTTTGACAAGCTTTAACAAAAAAGGCTATGTGCACATCCTATATATTAGGTATATCTTAAGGTATATACACACATATCCTTTACTTTGTTTGAGCATACAATAAATTCGAAAGCCTAAAGCAAACGTCACATTATAGTGATTAATGACGTCATACAGCCGTTTGTCATTATGGTTTCACGGCGAACAATTTGTCATTCGTCTCACATGGATCTTACGAAAATATATATTGGAGTTTTTTACGTTGAAAAGTAATTTCTCGTCGATACCACATGGCCACGAAATTCCACAATAGCCAGTAAATGTTCTATAAATATTCCATTAAAAAAATTAATTAAATATCTTCACGCAATTCCCAATACAGGGGTAGTCAGAGGTCTAGACTAGACAATGAAAGTCCCTTCGACCCACCTTCCACCGAAGATATTTTCGGGACAACGTGACAGGTGGTAAGCCCGCCGCCGTCTTTATGTCCAAGCCAACGACATAATTACGATTCGTAGTGTTTTTAAGGTTAATTTTATTGGCTTTTAAGTTCGTTTTTCCGTCGTATGTGTGACTTTTTTTTTATAGAAAAGGGAGGCAAACGAGCAGCCCAATACCACCCACAATACCAGAGGCATAGCAGATGCGTGGCCGGCCTTAGAGGCACCAATGTACTGGTAAATGGGAGAAAATTAGACCATGTGGATACGACTGTTTTTCTTGGAATAACTCTTGATGCGAAGCTTCGATGGGTATGTAAATCCATATATCTAAACTTGCAAACTGACTTAGCTCTGCAGCTTTTGCAGTAATGATGTAAACACTGCTAGAATTGTTTATTTAAGTTATTTCCATAGCATAATGTCATATGGTATTTTGCTGTGGGCACATGCAGCTGATGTGGAGGCGATATTTATTTTGCAAAAGAAGGCTATAAGATCTATTTACAATTTAAATTCCAAAACCTCTCTTAGAGAAAAATTTAAAGAAGTAAATATTTTAATATTGGCCACTGAATATATATATTTGAAAATGTATTGTATGTACATAAAAATTTTAATAACTTAAACAAAAAAACAGTGACATACACAATGTTTATACATTGTACAATTATACATATTTATACATTATACTTATTACATACATTATATACATTATACAAGGAACAAACACAAGCTTAAAACGCCATCTCCGTCAGAGGAATCTCAATACGAAACGGTGGTTGTTTCAAAAATGAAGATCGATGGATGTAATTTATGTTACTTATTTCAATAAATAAATGATTTGATTGATTGATTGATTTGACAATGAAGTCCTTTCGTCCCAGCTTCCACTCAAGACGTTTATTAGGACAACGTGACAGGTGTTGAATCCGTCGCAGTCTTTATGTCCCAGCCAGATATAAATCGTACGTAAGTTTCGGAAAAAATCCGTTGGCACGAGCCTATCAACTGGGGATTAAACTCGGGTCCTTTGAGTCAAATTCTGATCACCCAACCACTCGGCTGTCGTGACATTAAAATTGTATTTTAAGTTCATGTACAATTTATATGCATAATTAAATGTATCCAAAGCATTTAATAATATGGTCCGGAAAATTCCATTAACTATGAGAAAAGTAAATTAATTATCTACTTTCAAAGGAGCACACAACACCAATCTTTTCAATAGATTGCCTAATTGAGTCAACGCACAAAACTTTATAAACTTATCGTATTTCAGAAACTATTTCCCTTGATTGATTATATAAATTTAGAAATTAGAACGATAACTGAGTGGGTGATCGGAATTCGAGTCAATACACCTGATTTGATTTAAAAAAAAAAGTCACCTTACCGGCTTTCACCTTGTCCAAATATAAGTTCCAGAAAATATCGGTCGAAAGGACTAAATTGTCCAGACTCAGGCTACCCCTGTTAGAATATGCGTGAAGAATACTGTCTATTACAACTTAAGCTAAACTCGATATATCTATTTAGTCTATTTTGTGTCGTCAAAACCGAAAGCATCGTTATCACAAAGCTCATTCGTCATGAATTTTCTAATAATTTAGCTAGATTTATTAACGTAACAAATCATCATAACAGAGACAGATGGATACAAACACGTTATTAAACTGATAAAATTGAGAACAAAATATTTTTTTACAGTTAGCTGAAAAAAAATAAGGCAATGAGCCTGTATACAAATGATATAATTTTGCTTTGTGTTCTGTATAACGTAGACCTCGTAGAACTAGCAAGGTGAAAGTTAGGTCATTTTAAAAGTGTATAACGTCAAACTTATGAATTAAATTCTGACATTTATATAATATCACATCGGTTGGATGGAACAGCAGTATTTCGTACCGTCGTGTAATATTTGTAAAAACGATAACAAGAATATTTGTGAAAAATGGTCTTTGAGTATAACTCGAGAAAGACGACAAGTCTTTGCAATACGTAAATTCTTTTCAATAAAAATTTAATAATAGGTACCTATTAACATATGTAGTTTTTTTAATATATGTAGGTACCTATATTAATATACAATTTATCTTTGGTATTTTTCGTTTCTAACAGAATTGCACGAAAATTAACATTTATATGAAGAATATGAATTTATGCTTGAATGGTGGATGTTTACATGTTTCAATTTTATTTATCATATATACCTAGTCAGGTCATAAATTCTGTCACATGTTTAATATAAAATAATTGAAACAAGTTTATTCATTATGTAACCATTTATATACCAAAATGAACTTAATAAAACATAGATTCTTATGACACTAAAGTTTATTCAAAATGACCTCGGTGATTTTGAATACAGGCCTTCAATCTGCGCGGCCAGTTGTCTATCGCATCACGAACGAGGCCCATGTCAATATCGGCGGCTACCTTAATAAAGGATGTCTCGAGTGACTCCCAATTGGGACGAGGCTTTAAGCACGCCTTTTCCTCCAAGTGTTGCTATATCTTGTAATCTAACGGATTCAAATATGTACTGGAGGAGAGCCAGTCTTCGTGTCGGATGAAGTCGATTTCACGCGCCGCGAACCAGTCTTGTGTGCTCTTTGCTCTATGAGCTGGCGCCGAATCTTGTTGGAATACCCAGTGCCTGTTATTGAACATGGTGTGAGAAACAGGTTCCACAAGGTTCGTCAGGACTGTATTTTGATACCCAACTGCATTCGTTTTTACACCTTTCTCACAAAAATGTACCTCTGTTAAGCCCCAATAAGAAACTCCCAACCATACCATGAGCGAGGATGGAAAATGACCTCGTTGGATACGCGAAATACGGTTGCTCACTTCTTTACCACGGTGTGCGTACACCTTATCATTTTGTTTGTTGTAGCTCTCTTCTACGGTAAAAATTTTTTCACCTGAAAAAAGAATTTCCCGATTTTTTTCCCGCGTACCGCTTCAACAAAGCAAGGCATCTCTTCAGTGTCCATTAGTCGAGCATTCAAACGAGGTCCTGTTTTTCTTCGATATGCCCAAAGCCCTAAGTTCATTTAATACCCTTTTCACCGTGGTTCTGTTTAAGCCCATCTGAAGGGCCAAAAATTTCTGCTTATGTTTGGGATTTGTTTGAATTCCCGCCTTCACAGCTTTTATCACTGCTGGAATCCAAACAGACCGAGGGCGACCACTTCTTGACCTGTTATCTACACTAGAGTTTTCATTGTATCGTTTGATGGTACGATAAACAAATCTTATGGTTATATTCAAATTTTTCAGTATATCAAAAATTTGAATTGGCGCGTAACCGCAACGATGCAACGCAATAACTGCAACACGGTCTTCTTTAAGCGTCCACTCCATATTTAAAAATGAGCAAAATTCAAAAAAGGATACAGTTTTATTTTCATGAACAATTCGAAATTCGAAATCAAGAAACTTTTTTGTGGCCAGCATTCTTAAAGAAAAGTTTATACTGTGTGACAATACTTATGACCTGACTGTGTATAATTAAGTAGTAAACTGGTCATGTTTGTACATCGACTTCCCGCAACATTTTGCAAGTCGTCACTCTATATCGATTATTGTCTATTTAACATAATTGAGGAGTTGCACCTTTATGTTATTAAATTAAAGAGAAAAAAGTAAAAATTTCTACTGACACGGGCGGGATTCGAACCCGCGATCCGTGGCGACGCTCTTACCTCCGAGCCACCGTGTCTTTACACGCATCAGTTGAAATTTTAACTCTGAATTCTCTTTATATTACTTGTGTCTTGTTTATTGGCATAGGCGCCATCTGTCATCCCTTTTGAAAGTGACAATTTGATCGGCGATCGGAGATCGGCAAAGGTCGCGGGTTCGAATCCCCTCCGTGACAGTTGAAATTTTAACTTTTTTCTCTTTAATTTAATAACATAAAAGTCCAGCATAAATATGCTTTAAAAATCAATAAAATTGCATAATAGGAGTTTCACCATATTTTTTTTTCAACACATTTTCATTAAATATTTTTCTCTAGCAAAGTTAGCAAAACGGTGGTTGAGTGAAGTAGCCCTTAATCGAAGACATTATTATAATGCTAAAAAAATAACAAAGTAAATATTTCTAAAACATACACATATCTACAAAATAACGCGGTTTATTTTAATAACTGTTCGCTTTCGTCACATGATATGTGCGGAGTGAAACTGTTGATAACCTTTTAGTTATTTTAGTATACCGATGTAGCATATATATCATTTGATTATATTAAGTAAATAATTCATACATGGATAGGGACACATACATTGCTCTAATCCCAAATTAAGCACCTAAAGCACTTGTGCGATAGAATCGAAAACAACGAAGGCACCACAAACACCCAGGCCGAAGAAAATGTAGAGAAAGTGATTTTCTACATTGACTCGACTGGGAATCCAACCAGGGACCTCAGAGTTCGCGATAGCTTTAATCCGGTGTTTACGCCACGGAGGTCGTGATGTATATATATTTAAAAAGATTAACTTTTAAACAAAGATGACCCGATAGCTTCGTTGATAAAAGGCAGCGTTGTATTCTTGCGGGTTCGAATCAAAGCCAAAGTCAAAGTTTTTATTGTGTTCATGACTAAACGTACGTTGGTTTAAGAATATTTAGTACAATATTATGACATCCATTTGGGTAAAAAATATTAATATTTTGTGCTTTGCCCGCAGTTTAACACATAACGCGGAAACCTAATGTTACTTACTTACTTATCTTCACGCACAATCCCTGACGGGGTAGCCAGAGAGAACAGATCGCCAAGTGTCACAATCCCTACATACTTCTTTAGCTTCTTTCAGATTCATCATCTTCTTCATACATGCACGTCTAGATATCCGAGTACTCTTGACCCTCCCCTCTTCGAGCAATTTGCTCACATGGTCTTCGAAAGTTAGTCTCGGTCTACCTCGACCCCTTTTAATATTAACTTTCGCGCTATATATTTTCTTCACCATTCGGTCTTCACTCATTCGCTCAACGTGCCCAAACCATCGAAGCACGCCCTTATCATATTGCGAATCACTTCGTTTCGCTTTCGGTCGGCCATGGTAAGGCCGCACATTTTACGAAGAGATCGCATCTCCACTGCATTCAACCTGCTTTTATGCTTCTTCTGGCATACGCAGGTTTCGCTGCCATATAACAAAGTCGGTACCAACACTGCGTTATGTATTGCAAGGCGTGCACTTTTCACAACGCCTTGCCTTATGATTGACGCAGTCAGGGCACCATTGACTTTGTTCCCGGCAGCGACACGCCTGTCCACGTCTAAATCACATCTTCCATCCCGGCTAAACGCACTCCCTAAGTATACAATTTCATTCACCTGTTCTAGACATTCCTGATTGTTTGTTTGACAACCCTAATGTGTTTCTAAAATAAAAGTAGCATATGTTACTCCTTATAACATTAGCTATCTCTAAGTGTCCTATTAAAGTCCAGTTAAAATCAGTCCAGCCGTTTCGGAGATTAGCCGGAAAAAACAGACAGACTGACCAAAATTTAAAACAAATGTAATTTTGGTGTATATATATATATATATATATATATATATATATATATATATATATATATATATATATATATATATATATATATATATATATATATATATATATATATATATATATATATATATATATATATATATATATATATATATATATATATATATATATATATTATATATATATTAAAAACAACCACTCCAATTTTATTTATATGTATAGATTTAAATGAAATATTTTTAATGAAAAATTTAAATTAAAAGAACTCATAATAGATTTTATGGTAATTTCATATTATTATATACTTCACATAGTCATTAAAATATTCATTCGAAATTTAGTAATGTTTTTTTTATAATACAACGTATTTTTCAATCTGTATTTTATTTGAACTGTGTTTAATTTAAGTTCGTAGAGTGCGTTTGTGAATTTATATAATTCAGCTTTTATATTTTTTTCGAGGATATAGTTTATTAAATAATTATATAATTAAATAATAAAATAAATAAACATAATGAATAAAATATATATGAGTTACTTATATTCCATAGCCATGACTATAATTTAAATTAATTATAAATTAAAAAGAATATAAATTTTATCTAAAATTATATATTAATTTATATAATTGCTAGAGGCACTTGATGCATTGGGACGCATCAAATGTTATTAATATATCTTTTTATCTTTGTTAATAAAAACTGACAGATACTCTGATGACCCACGCACGTAGAGTCAGCCTTCCGATTGTGTTTTTCAATGTTATCACATTACTAAATTTAATTAATTGTAATGTTTGTCCGAACTCACTAATCAGTTCTGTACGGACAGTCGTCGCGTTTGATTCCATGTTATTGTGAATCAATTACCACACGTGTATTTATTATGGATAAATTATTCAAAGTGATAATAACAATAAGTATTATTTTAGTGTTAGATACAGTTGTATCGGCACAAGGAAATTGTCCCGTCATAACAACTTGTGTTAAAATAAAAGAGTGTAAAGGCGCCGAACCTTTACTGCAAAACGAACAATATCTATCAAATATTGAGCAGCTGCGTTGCGACTCTAATCCCAAAGGTGCTAAAGTGGAAAAGATATGCTGCCCATGGAAACTTACTTCAAGGCAGAGAGAAGTAACTAAATTAAATTTATTGCCAAATACAGCCGTTTGTGGCATTCAAGACAATGATCGGATTATAGGCGGCGAAGTGACTGAACTTGATGAACACCCGTGGTTAGCTCTCATTAGATATGATAAGCCTAAAGGTTGGGGTTTCTACTGCGCCGGAGTTTTGATTTCGTCGAGATATGTTCTCACTGCCGCCCATTGCGTCAAAGGACTCGATATACCGGCCACATGGAGATTGAGTCAGGTTCGACTTGGAGAATGGAATATTTCAAGTCCAAGGGATTGCATTTCGGACGACTGCAGCCCTAATGTATTGAACATCGGTGTTACTGAAATAATTGTTCACGAAGATTACCATAATTATGATGAGAATCGGCTCAATGATATTGCGCTTTTGAGGTTATCTGAGGACGTTCCTTATAATTACTTTGTCCGACCGATTTGCCTGCCGTTAACTGAGGATCTACGGGACAATAATTACATGGGATACGATGTGGAAGTAGCTGGTTGGGGAAAAACAGAAAATAGCACTATGTCAGAAGTAAAACTCAAGTTGCGTTTACCTATTGTAAGCAGAGAAAAGTGCGTTAATCAGTACAAGAGAGCAAACCGAACTATTACTGTGAAACAATTGTGTGCTGGAGGTTTGCAAGCAAAAGACACTTGTCGCGGTGACTCTGGCGGTCCATTAATGGCACGAATGCCTAACACTCAAAATTGGTTCTTAGTCGGAATAGTTTCCTACGGACCGTCGCCTTGCGGCACAGTCAACTGGCCAGGTGTGTATACACGAGTCGGTCTGTATGTCGACTGGATACAGTCGCATATGCATTAAATTGATTTCAAGTTGAGTTTAAATTGAGTTCTTACAATAAATAAATAAAAAACTAAGTATCCATAACAACATATTTTATTATGTTTTTATTTTTATCGAGAATTATGTATCCTATTATGACCTATTTTTTTATAAATTTGTATATATAATATTAGATCTAAGCTTCTTTGTTCCTTTTATTAAATAAAAATGTGCTCTAAAATACCTGTGGTATTTTTTTATTTGTTATTAATTAATTACCAGATGATTTCTTGTGCTTAGCTACATAGTTGCCGAGTACATAGTGTCTAAGTATTGTCGAACGAAGAAGAATTTAATTGCTTATATATATAACCGGCAAAACCTTTCTTTGTATGTTTCGTCTTATGTTAAGGTGCTTGTGAATGAATTATTAATTATTATGAATGGCCACTAACGCCATCTATGGGAGCGGATGCCCTCTGGTAGTGCTCTATAAGTTCCTCAGAGATTACAGCGTTAGATTACATCGGGCGTTTTTATACAATTGGAGTTACTTAAACTCGTTACAATAACATTCGATTGTTGATTAATAATCACGTAAAATTATGATTCAATATTTATTTTTAAAAGTCAAGAAAGCCGAGTGGTTGGGTGGTCGGAATTTCGAGTCAGTTCTATCCCCAGGTCGCAGGGTCGTACCAATGGGTTTTAGAAAAACTTATGTACAAGTTATATCGTCGGCTTGGATATAAAGACGGCGACGGGCTCACCACCTGATCCGTTGTCCCGAAAATATCTTTGGTGGAAGGTGGGTTGAAGGGATTTAATTATCTAGATTAGACCTTTGTCTACCCCTGTATTGGAAATTGCGTGAAAATATTTATTTATTTTCAAAGTGGATGTGATAGCAGAGTGGTTGAGTGATCAGAATTCGAGTCAAGAGACTCAAATTGAGTTTTTCAAATCTTATGTACGTATGTATAATGTTAGTTTGGACATAAAGATGGCGACAGGCTCACCACCTGTCACATTGAGCCGACCGGGAATTGAACCCGGGACCTCAAGATGGCGAATACCTTGAATACCGGTATACGCCACTCGTCCAGGAAGTCATCGCTCTATAAATGTACATACGTATTTAAATGTATGTACATATTTAAATATTTGCAGGTAAGTATCTCGTACCGTCAGGTTGTACATTAAAACGGCGATAGGCTCACCACCACCACTGTCCTTGCCCCAAATAACTTTCTGTGGAAAATGGGTTTAATGGACTTCATTGTTTAGACCTGTGTCTATTCAATATGGGAAATTGTGAAGACATAAAAAAATGTATATTATGAATTCCAAATTAAGTTACTGAGGAAAAGATAAGGAAGGATATCAAGTCTGTTGTCATGATGAAGCTGGCTTAGAGAATCAATTAGGCACAGAGTTGCACTGTCTCAATAAATCAATACTCCATTAATTACCTTTGGTGGAGTCAGGGTCAGTCCCGGGCACCTTAAGTCACGTGCAACAAAGGCCTATCTAATATTAATTGGATGCCCGTCTTACAGTATGCGATTACATTAATAACGCATCGTTAGAGTCTACCTAATTAGCACATTATGTGTATGCTAGCAACGAATATAACTAGATATTATTCCTTAAAAATACATTGTCTACGATCTCGAGAAATACCAGATAAATATACAGAAGAAAGTCACGATAGCTGAGTCGTTGGGTGGATCGGAATTCGAGACAAGGGACCCGAGTTCGAACCACATTGCTCGTACTAATGGCTTCTTTCTATATGTCTATACTTATGTACGAATTATATCGTTGGCTCGGACATAAAGACGGCGAAGGGCTAACCACCTGAAACCTTGTCCCAAAAAGTGTTCGGTGCTAGGTAGGTCGAAAGGACTTAAATGTATATGCCTTTGTCTACCTCTATGTTGGGAATGGCGTGAAGATATAAATTTTCAGTAGACCGGCGATAGATAGCAGGGTCTAAGATGCAAGAAATCTGTTACTGCGATCACAAATCGGCTTGCCAAGCTTGGTGATCGTGGCAAACTCTCCGGGGAGAGGCCCATATATTGAAATAGGACTTTACCGGGCTATTATGTGTGTTAGGTGTTCTTACCGTGAGCTTACAGCGTAAGAATATATGATTGACAGTAATTGTCGTGTTGTTGTTGTGAACTTGAATGCTGAAATAGTGATGGCGGAATAACCACTTTGCAATATACCAGATCATATCATCATCTGGTGTTCATTGAACACCCTTATAAATAGCTATAAATGTGTATACACAGCGCTTTTTCTAGGTAAGGAAATGCTGATTAAATTATAATATGCTTGACGGCGCATTCGAAATATCATCGGTCAGAATACGCCGGAACTAGATTTGACAATTGTCATTTCTGGCGGAACGTCGTCTCGATGGTCGGCGCGGCCATGTTGGCGGTAGAGGATCAGTAACCGCCATCGGTAGCGCACCACGTTTTTCGACGGATCGCTCTTGTTCCGTGTAATCGTATTATTACTGTGTGATCGTGATTAATGTGTAAAGTTAAAGTGTCTATGTTAATTGTAGTAAATTGATTATTCGAATAATTCGAGTGTAACGTTAATAATTATTTGCAAAGTAAAGTGATTATATTACAATCTGTTCTGGACTTTTATCTTGTTCTCCGCCTATACGCCCAAGCAAATAACTATGGCTGATCCTGAAGACCGTACCCAGCCTTGTGCCTTCATCAGAAGTGGGATGGACGCGGAGCAACAAAGAGAAGAGAGGCAGTCGTTATCGGACGAAAACAATGCAACTAAGTTACTGAATAGTTTGCAAGCGCTTCTTACACGAGCATTTGAATCATCGCAAGCGCAGACTGCCAGGAGTAACTCCAGCGTCGGTGCCGTTCAACTCATTCCATTTAACCCCGATGACCCCGAGGCTGACATTGAAGGTTGGTGCCGAGTTGCAGAGTTAATTGTTCAAAATAAGTGCCTTGAGGGTATTGATTTGCTTATGACTCTTACTGGTGCCTTGAAGGGGCGTGCAGCAACATGTATCACCAAGCTCAACTTGGACAAATTGTCATGGGATGTTATAAAACAGACTTTGATAGCCAAGTTCTCTAAGCCGAAGCTGCCTCAAGACCACTTTGACGAGATATTACGTTTTCAAATAGGCTCAAAGGAAACTGCTTCCGAAGCTGCCCTAAGATTGTGGAACATGATAGAAAGTATTCCAAAGACCGAAATGCAGGAAGATGTGATCACCGGCTTTGTGATTTCCGTGTTAAGTCAGAAGGACGGCTTGATAAGTCGGGAGTTGAACACTCATGCTGTTACTACACGTGCCCAGCTATTTAGAACTCTTGGTGGGTTATCAGTGAAACGACGTATCGAAAGTCCAGATGCTCACGAATTTGATACGAAGCGAGCCCGATTTAATGATAATACCAGATTTCCTGGCAAATGCCATTGGTGTGGATTACCTGGTCATCGACTAGCAGAATGCAGGAAAAGAAGAGACGATTCTGGATCCAACACCTCTACGCTTCAAATTTCTTCGAAGTCAGCCCATGCCCTAGACAGGGGACAGACTACGTGTTACTCTTGTGGCAAACCTGGTCACCTAGCAACGGTCTGCCCTGACAAGAATAGTGGCAGTACAGTTTCAAGGAAAGAGGTCAACATCTGTGAGCAACGACTGTCGAGGGGCATTTTAAAGACGTCATCTGGTGAGCAAGTTTCTTTTCTATTTGACAGTGGGTCTTCCTGATCTCTTTTAAAAGAAAGTTTTAGTGATAAGTTCTCGGGTACTGTACGCAATGATCTTGTCTATTTAACTGGTATTGGGGGTGATGAAATTAAGTGCACAATGCAAATTTTAAGCACCATAAATATTGATGATATTTCGGAATCGGTAATTTTCCACGTAGTTCCTGACCGTTATATTTTAGAACCCGTGATTATAGGTAGGGACATTTTAGAAAGAGGAGTTGGCGTACAGATTGATGGTGATAAATTGAAGTTTTATTTAAAAAACTTAAATAATTTCTGTGAATATAGTATAGTGAGGCCGGATCTTACCCAGATTGATACGGATCTTATAGGCGATGACAGAAAATCTCTCATAACGCTCCTAAACAAGTACGCTGATAGTTGTATAGACGGTATTCCAAGTAGGCGCGTGAACACTGGCGAGTTAGAAATTACTTTGATAGATCCTCATAAGACGGTGCGCAGGTGTCCTCATAGGTTGGCCCCAGTGGAAATGCAAGTCGTAAGGGAAAAGGTTGAGGAACTTCTAAATGCAGGTGTTATCCGCGAGAGTTCGTCACCGTTTGCTAGCCCCATTCTACTTGTCAAGAAGAAAGATAATTCTGATAGAATGTGCGTAGACTTTCGCGCACTAAACGCAAATACACAACCCGAACATTACCCGTTGCCTCGCATAGAGGAACAGATAGACCGGCTTTGTGGTGCACATTATTTTTCATCTCTTGACATGGCTTCTGGCTTTCACCAGATCCCCATCCATCCCGGTTCAGTCGAAAAGACAGCATTTGTAACACCTGAGGGGCAATATGAATATCTTGCAATGCCCTTCGGATTACGAAATGCTCCATCCGTATACCAAAGGTGCATCACTCCTTGCATAATTTAAGCAGCAAACCATTGGTGTACATGGATGATGTTTTGTGTTACGCTGGCAATATTCGTGATGGTTTACTACGGTTGGATGAGGTTTTGGGAGCTTTATCAGCATCAGGGTTTTCTTTGAATTTAAAAATGCAAATTTATGAAACAAAGAATTGATTACCTAGGTTATTCCGTTGAATCCGGCAAAGTAAGACCAAATTCTCGTAAAATACAGGCCTTAGCAGACTCCCCTCAACCCAAGACTGCTACACAGGTCCGTCAATTCCTGGGTCTAGCATCCTATTTTCGAAAATTTATTCCTAGTTTCACGAATATCGTTGGCCCTCTTTATCCGTTAACTAAATTAAAAGGACCTATCAAATGGACTGAAAAGCATGAAGAGATCCGTAACGTTATAATACGTACACTTACTTCCGAACCTGTTTTAACAATCTTTGATCCCGAGTTGCCTGTTGAGCTGCATTGCGACGCCAGTTCTGATGGATATGGAGCGATCCTTATTCAAAAGAAAAATGATTTCCCGCATGTTGTTGAGTATTTCAGCCGACGCACGTCTGAAGTAGAATCTCGCTACCACTCGTATGAGCTGGAAACACTCGCAGTCGTACGAGCGGTAGAACATTTTCGACACTACCTGTATGGTAGAAATTTTAAAGTTTTTACGGACTGTAATTCGCTTAAAGCTTCTAATTCCAAAACGGATCTTACACCTCGTGTACATCGCTGGTGGGCTATACTGCAGGCATATGATTTTGAAATCGTCTACCGCGAAGGCCGTTCAATGGAACACGCAGATTATCTTTCTAGAAATCCCTTACCCACTAATAGCGAGATATCTTTGCCTAAAGCCCCTATAACACCTGCACATAAGGTGGTTCACTTTGTCGAATTACATCAAGGTTGGCTCTCCGTAGAACAAAAGCGTGACAATGAGATACAAGACTTAATAATGAAACATTCTAATAATGACTTTCCTGATACCGTAGGTCGTACTTATGACGTTAGAGACGGCATTCTTTATAGAAAAGTCACTAGAAATAAAATGTCTTCATGGCTTCCAATCGTTCCTCGTTCCCTTATTTGGACCTTGATTAATCACGTCCATAATGAATTACAGCATCTAGGTAGCGATAAAACTTTGGACAAATTATATGAGCAGTATTGGTTCCCTGACATGGCCAAATGTGTTAGAAAGTTTATTGATTCTTGTATAATTTGCAAAGCCTCGAAAAGTCCATCAGGAGCTCAACCCGTCCAGCTTCACCCTATCCCTAAGGAACCCGTTCCATGGCATACAATTCATATCGATTTTACTGGGAAGCTTAGTGGTAAGAGTGACCGGAAGGAATATTGTTCGGTAGTAATTGACGCGTTTACTAAATATGTTTTATTGGAGTACACGTCTTCGGTAGACGCCGCTAGTGCGGTACGAGCCATCAAAAACGCTGTTTGTCTTTTTGGAGCACCAAAGCGTGTTATTGCCGATCAGGGTCGATGTTATATTAGCTCAGAATTTAAAACCTTTTGTGTAGAACACAAAATTGACTTACATTTCATCGCCACGGGCTCCAGCAGGGCAAACGGCCAAGTCGAACGAGTCATGCGTACACTTAAAAGTCTGCTGACTATTATCGAGAACGACCCCAATAAAGCATGGCGTGATCATTTAGGCGATGTTCAACTAGCACTTAATAGTACCAGATCTACCGTTACGAAATATACACCGACTGAACAAATGTTTGGAATTCGCGCACAGTCTTTAGGTTTATCAATGATTAGTCCTACAAATTCTGAAAATCAAAGCCGATTAGATCTAGATTATGTGAGAAAAGACGCTTCTGAAAATGTAATAAGAGCTGCTGCATCAGAAGTTGAACGCTTTAATAGGGGTCGTGCTGCCATTAAACGATTCTCACAACGAGATTTTGTCTTCATTAAAAATAGCGAACGGAATCAAACAAAATTAGATAAAAAATTTAGAGGTCCCTTTGTCATTACCGCGGTATTAAGGCACGATCGGTATGAACTCAGAAGCCTTAATAATTCACATCGTACTTATAAATATGCACATGAGAACTTGCGTTCAGTACCCCTGGGTCATGAAGGTTTGCTTGAGATAAGCAACAATTTAATCAATGAAGAGGAGGCCGAGACGGCGCCAGATGACGTAGAGCTCGACATCAGCCGTCCTAACAGACTGAGTAGTATAACTTCTGACACCACGACTGCTGGATCTGACACCATGACAGCTGGATCTGACACCATGACAGCTGGATCTGACACCATGACAGTTGTTTCTGACACTAATTCAGACACGCTTAGCGTTAGTAATGATCACGAAGATTTCCAGCATGTAGTACAAATTCATGCTGAGCAAGACAGGTCTGATAATTAGGTAAGGACAAGGATGCCTTTTTGTTGATGGTCGCTACAGTTATCATGATGGTCGTAAGGACAGTGTCATCCGGGCTACACCGTCCGCGGTTGGTTGAAGGATACACCCGTCCGGGCCATACTGTTGTTTTGCGTTGGTCGTAAGGACAGTGCCATCCGGGCCATACCGTCCGCGGTTGGTTGAAGGATACACCCGTCCGGTCCAACTTGTTCGTACGCTGGTGAGAATAGGGTTGTCTGGTCCATTGGTAGTGGTCGATAGGAGACAGGAATTTAATCGCTTGCTATACTCATGAATCATAAAGATTACTAAGTAGTTTGTCAGGAGGACGAGCGTC
Source organism: Sericinus montela (assembly GCA_029286605.1). Taxonomy (NCBI): domain Eukaryota; kingdom Metazoa; phylum Arthropoda; class Insecta; order Lepidoptera; family Papilionidae; genus Sericinus; species Sericinus montela. Next base: position 4,737,777 of record JAGSMR010000050.1, read on the forward strand.
ATATTAATGTGGATGATCGATGCTCGCCCGTTTGTTACAGGACCTCAAATATAGGCGCCCGAGGACGGTCGCAAGTCAGTCCGGCCGTGACGGCGCATTCGAAATATCATCGGTCAGAATACGCCGGAACTAGATTTGACAGTTGTCATTTCTGGCGGAACGTCGACTCGATGGTCGGCGCGGCCATGTTGGCGGTAGAGGATCAGTAACCGCCATCGGTAGCGCACCACGTTTTTCGACGGATCGCTCTTGTTCCGTGTAATCGTATTATTACTGTGTGATCGTGATTAATGTGTAAAGTTAAAGTGTCTATGTTAATTGTAGTAAATTGATTATTCGAATAATTCGAGTGTAACGTTAATAATTATTTGCAAAGTAAAGTGATTATATTACAATCTGTTCTGGACTTTTATCTTGTTCTCCGCCTATACGCCCAAGCAAATAACTATGGCTGATCCTGAAGACCGTACCCAGTCTTGTGCCTTCATGCTGATTAGTAGGAAATACTGATTAAAAACTATAAAACAAAACTTATTTTAAAATTTTTATTCGTTAATTTCAGCATCAAAATTTGTAATTTAAAAATATAAAAATTTTCAAACAACATTTGTATGTTTTCTCATCTATCTGCACTAAGAACAATAATACTTAGTCAAGCTTTAACAAAATAGTCTTTGTACATATCCCATATATATCTTAAGGTCTATAGAACGCATACCTTTTCCTTTGTCTGAGCATACAATAAATTCGAAAGCCTAAAGCAAACGTCGTATTATTGTGCTTAATGACGTCGTACTGTCGTTTGTCATTATGGTTTCACGGCGAACAATTTGTCATTCGTCTCACATGGATCTTACGAAAATATATATTTGAGTTTTTCACGTTAAAAGGCAATTTCTCGTCGATACCACATGGCAAGACCCACGGAATGTTCCATAAATATTCCATATATGACATAATTACCAGTACAAACCTATCGAAATATTTTTAAGGTTAATTTTATAGGTCGTTTAGTGAGTACTGGTACGTCGTACCATACGTCACGTGGTTACGGCGTACCGCTCATAAGAACATAGCACCACCTTTCTTTCCGTGGTTAATGGTCAAGGCGAATTAGAGAAAAGTTTTATAAATATCTTTGGCTACCGACAGATGGCGAGAGTGTCTATGATGCAAGATGTTTGGTACTGCGATCACCAATTGGTTTACTAAATGTGAAGATTGTGACTAATCCTTTCTTACACATGAGGCCTCTGTCTCCATTTTAATAAATCTAGCTAAATAATATATTACTTTTAACATATCATGTACCTAAGAGGCATCCAGTGCAAACGACAACAAGCTACTAATTGCGTATCTTCCATTGGTTCTTCTATGGATTTTCATTCGGACGAAATGTAGCAGTACAGGTTCATTCATATCAGCGATAACCTATTTTCAGGATGCTGTTGTTACTCTCCTGAATCATTCTCGTCAGTAAAAGCAACCAAGTCGATGAACATGCGATGCTCGAAAGATATCACGAAAGAGTTATAACTTTTCTTTCGTGTATAAGACTTTTTATTTTAATAAATTCAAAGGGAAACATAATGTCAAGCCTTAATTGTCTCATCAACTTAGCGTAAGTATCATCGGATTTTATGACGAAAATAAATACTTAACATTGAAATGTGACTAAAATTCAGTTACTACTAATTGAGCGTCACATATTATTTAATTATATAATGTTTCTTGAGCGTATATGTAGTAACGATGATTTCTTGAATGGTTCAATCTCTAGAAAGAAGTCTTGTATCAATAAGTTTATAAAAACCTATGAATGATTTGTATCATTCTCATCGCCTATCATATTCTTTAATAAATGATATGGTGAAATATGTGTCGAAACTTTGAAATTTTACAGACATCTGAATGCGTGTTTATATGTCTTATATTTATAAATACAAGCAACTTTGTTTAAAATAATTATAAGCATCGACGTATTTGTGAGTCTGAAAAGAATGCAGTACCGTCAATATTCTGACTTAATTGAAGTTATTCCTGTGGTTGTCAAAGATCAAATAAAAATATATAATAGTTAAAAATAAACATGTTTATTAAATGAATATGTTATGCCTATGTACCCAACATAGATGGTCAGAGGTCTGTATACTATTAGCCCTTGCGACAATCCATCATTAGTTCGAGTCAAGAGACCCGAGTTCGATCCCCAGGTGGCAGGCTCATCTCAATGTGTTTTTCAAAAACTTATGTACGAATCATATCGTTAGCTTGGATATAAAGACGGCGACGGGCTCACAACCTATCACGTTGTCCTGAAAATATAGATATAAGTCGTACGTAATTTAAAAAAAAACCCATTGGTACGAGCCTATCACCTGGGGATCGAACGCGGGTCTTTTGAGTCAAATTCCGAACATAACCACTCGGCTATCGTGACACAAAAATTGTATTTTAAGTTGATGTATAATTTATATTCCTAATGAATTTTATCCAAATCATTTAATAAAATGGTCTGGAAAATTCCATAAACTATGAGAAAAGTAAATGGATTATTTACTTTCAAAAGAGCTTAAAGGCAAAATTACACTGAACTCAAATCTTTTCAATAGATTGCTTAATTGAGTCAACGCACAAAAATTCTTAAACGTATCGTATTTCAGAAATTATTTCCCTTGATTGATTAAATAAATTTAGAAATTAGGACGATAACCGAGTGGGTGATCGGAATTCGAGTCAATACACAAGATTCGATTTAAAAAAATCACCTTACCGGCTGTCACCTTGTCCCAAATATAATTTCCGGAAAATATCGGTCGAAAGGACTCAATTTTTCAGACCTCCGGCTACCCCTGTTAGAAGGTGCGTGAAGATTACTGTCTAATACAACTTAAGCTAAAGTCGAAATAGTCGCGTGACTATTTTGTGTCATCAAAACCGAAAGCATCGTTATCATAAAGCACATTCGTCATGATTTTTCTAATAATTTAGCTCGAAGCCAGAATAGATTTATTAACGTAACAAATCATCATAACAGAGACAGATACAAACACGTTATTCCCAAACGGATAAAATTGAGCACAAAATAATTTTTTACAGTTAGCTGAAAAAAAAATGAGGCAATGAGCCTATATACAAATTATGTATAATTTTGCTTATTGTTCTGTATAACGTAACTCGTAGAACTAGAACGGTGAAAGTTAGGTCATTTTAAAAGTGTATCACGTCAATATGTCGTTACGATGGTTGGTTGAATGGTTGGGTGATCGAAATTCAAATGGATCGACTCGAGTTAGAGCCGATTCATTTGAATTTCGCCTAGAGAGAAGGCTCGTTCCAATTACTTTATAAAAACTTATGAATGATTTGTATCGTTCTCATGACCTATCACATTCTTCAATAAAAGAAATTATGTAATATGGGTCCAAACTTTTAAAATGTTTGCAAACATCTGAATGCATGTTAATGTACCTTATATTTATGGATACAAGCAACTTTGTGTAAAATAATTATATGCATCGACGTATAGGTAAGACTGAAAATAATCCAGTGCCGCCAAAATTCTTACTTAATTGAAGTTATTCTAGTGGTAGTCAAAGATCAAACACTTATAGGTCTCCTGATAAATTTGGTGAGCAAATCAACGTAAACTTAGGAATATAGAATTATAACTTATTGGGCAATCAGCTTACTTGTTAATTGTGAGTTTGAACTGTTTGTTTGAAAGATATCGAAAGAAATGTAAAGATAGTTTTTGTACATCATCAGAGGTAGTCGTTCGTGTCCTTCTAGCGTTGATATAATATTGCGTAAATGACATTTGAAAAAAAACCGGAATGATGCTTTTCTCATGGTGATTGATTTCAATTCTACTGATTGGAGTACAAATAATCCAAACAATCGGCCACTTATTGTTATTGTTTTAAAAGATGGCAAACGGGTAATGTGTAAGTAATATGTAGATATACATACATGTACGTAGTACATGTACGTACCTATCATACGATTACGTTGTTAGAAAGAAATTAATATTCATATTTAATTAAATTCCGAATTCTATTGAAAGAAATTGTATTTTAATAATATAATATCTCCACGCTATTCCCAATACGGGGGTAGTCCGATGTAGGCAATGGTAACTTTACTTTACTTTCTGTACTACCAACACTAAGTAAAATTTCAATCAATTATTTCTTCTTTTCTTTCTTTCTTTACAGCCTATCAAAAGTCCACTGCTGAACATAGGCCTCCCCCAAAGATTTCCACAGAGAACGATCCCGAGCCACCTGCATCCATCGACTTCCCGCTATGTTGTGCACTTCCCGCAATTATCAAAACATTTTTATGCAAATAAAATATTACACTAAAATCAATTTGGTTTTACAAGGGGTCGCACTACAACCGATACTGGCGTAGAGCTGATTAAGCAAATATTTGAGGCTTGCACAGGATGCTCTGGGTATCTTTTATGATCTCTCCAAGGCCTTCGATTGCGTAAATCATAATTCACTTATCAGGAAATTACACCACTATGGCATTAGAAATACCGTACTCGACCTTATTGATTTTTATCTATCAAAGAGAATTCAAAAAGTTGTAATCCATGGCACAAGTTCTTCTGGGTCGAGGATATCAATGGACGTTCCGCAGGGTTCGATTCTTGGCCCTTTTTTTCTTATTTATATATTTAATTTACCGCACTTTGTACGGAATAAACATGACATTGTTTGTCGATGATACTTCCTTAACTTTTAAAATTAAACGACATATTGTAACATTTGACGAGGTGAATAATGCTGTGTCTAGTATAGTTCCTTGGTTTAATGCAAATAATTTGCTTCTAAATGACGTTAAAACTAAATGTATAAAATTATCAACACCCAATGTTAAACACCTTGGTGGCACCAATGTACTTGTAAATGGGAGAGTTACACCCTGTGGATACAACTGTTTTCCTTGGAATAACTCTTGATGCGAAGTTTCAATGGGGGCCCCATATATCCATATACCTTGGTGGCGTAAATATTAATGAATATGTTAATGACAGTAACTCCTGGGAATGAGTTGATGGCTTCCATGCTATTTCTAATCAAATTATTTTTAACTGTTTTCTAATTAAATTATTTGTTATTTCTTTTATATATATATATAAAAAAAAAAAACTAAAAAGAGGATACCTACGGAGTCTCTTTCGCCGTTTCTTCTCCGTCAGAGGAACCTCAATACGAAATGGTGGTTGTTTAAAAAATGACGATCGATGGATGTAATGTATGTTACTTAGATCGATAAATAAATGATTTGATCGATTGATTGATTGATTTATTTGACAATGAAGTCCTTTCGTCCCAGCTTCCACTCAAGACGTTTATTAGGACAACGTGACAGGTGTTGAATCCGTCGCAGTCTTTATGTCCCAGCCAATGATATAAATCGTATGTAAGTTTTTGAAAAAACTCATTGGTATGAGCCTATCACCTGGCGATTAAATTCGGGTCCTTTGAGTCAAAATTTGATCACCCAACAACTTGGCTATCGTGCCATTAAAATTGTATTTTAAGTGCATGTATAACTTATATTCATAATTAATTTTATTCTAAGCATTTAATAATATAGTCTGGAAAATTCCATTAACTATGAGAAAGATATTTTCGAGATATTTTCGGGACAACGTGACAGGTGGTGAGCCCGTCGCCGTCTTTGTGTCCAAGCCAACGATATAATTCGTACATAAGTTTTTGAATGACCTATTGGTACGAGCCTGCCACCTGGCGATACATCTTATCCCGCATATACCTGTACTAACTGGCACCTACTGTGAAGACTGGCGATTCACTCCGGCATTAAATGCCTAACAGGGTACAATACACTTTTTTCCCTAATATTGTAAACTGTATGATAGATGCTTTAATTATGCACTTCATGCTTCGTAGCCATAAAAGGAATTTAAAATAAAGCGCAGTGGATGTTAACTTGACGATTGTAATAAGTAACCGTAAAGTACTTACTAAGTACCGAGGGTAACGACACATTGGTATATAATAAACTATGAGCCTGTCTTAATATTAGCTTAATAATTAAATAACAACGTTGCTCCGTAGAAAGCGACAGGCGCTTTAACATGCCCCCAGGCATTGAAAGCTCTGATTTCAACCACGATCTGATGCCCGTGGTAAAGGGCAGATCCTATTAAATGCTCTTCTGATGATGCCATTGGATGTTCTGACGTCTGCAACACGAACTATACCATCGGGCCCAGGATGTATTGCGACAATTCTTCCGAACCCTCATTTCAAGGGAGGGAGATTGTCCTCCTTAATTACAACCAACGTATTCAAGCTCAAGCCATCCTTGCTGCGCCATCACTCTTTGCTGCAATTCTGAAACATACTCTTTACTCCAATGCTCCCAAAAATGCTGTCGCAATTGTTCAATGCGTTGAAACCTGGTTAAAAGAGGAGTACTGTGATACTGGTAGTCCGGTTGTGGTAAAGATGTCAGCACACGTCCAATCAGGAAATGTCCCGGGGTAAGTGGAGAGCAATCAGCGGGATCTGAAGACAGCGGAGTAAGTGGCCGGGAGTTCAAAATTGCTTCTATTTGGGTCAATGTGGTGTAAAGTTATTCATATGTAAAATGACAATTGCCCAACACTCTACATAAATTATATTTTGTCCACTTGACTCCTGCCTCCCAGAGACCACCGAAGTGAGGAGTATATGCCGGAACAAAGTGGAAATTAATGTTTTCTTTGGCCATACTTTCACTTAAAGAATCGCAATTGCTTTTCAAACAAAATAAAATTTAGATAACTCATTGTATGAGGTAACCTCAACGAATGAGGTTCCATTATCTGAATAAATATTAACCGGCTTACCCCTTCTAAGAATAAACCTGTGCAATGCCTGCAAATAATTATTACTTGTTAAGTCACCTACCAGCTTCAAATGAATAGCCTTGGTGGTGAAACATATGAAAATACAAATATTTACTTTGACAGCGCATACATTTATGAAAACAAGCTTTGGCAAGATTTCGACCTCCTATAGGCCAGCCAGTTCCCCTAATGGACGCCAACAGTTGCTGTGGCCCGGCATGCATTAACCTTTTGTGCTCATGGTCAAATAATACTTTTAAAAATGGTCAATAATACTTGTAAAAATATGATTGGACTGTAATATTATAGGATGTTTTTATCAAATCAAAATGTTGAATGGTCAAGACGACCTCCAACTCGCATAATCTGATTTTTATCTAAAAATACACTAAATTTTAAAAATGGACTTTTTCTAGGGAATTTTGTTTATTATTAAGTAATCTATATTCAGGAAAGGACTCGTCTTTAACGAAGTATATTAGGAATATATTTAATTATTTAAGGAATGATAATATTAACGCATTTCTTAATTATTCGATAGTAAGATATTTTGACTTTAATTTCTGCTTTTTACAAATCATAACAAATCGTAAGACGTAACTTACAGAACGTACAAGTCGTGTATAATTAGAAAACCGAGAAAAATCGATCAGATTTTCATTGTTATTAACATAATTAAAAAATGTATTTAATGAAGTATTGGGCCGAGTTTCAGGGAGTTGAAACTCAGGACCTGACCACCACAAGTCAAGACTCAGCAGAGCACTAATGTCCATACCCCGAGATATCAGGTCTGCCGGGTTCTTTCCAGTTGGGACTTGTAGCCACTTATGGTCACTTACCTTTTCTAAAATTTCAGCAACGCGATTACGCACAAAAGGCTGCAGTTTGCAAGGCAATGTTCGTAACCATCCCAGCACGATCGTGGATTCGGTCCAAAAATAGATTTGATTAATTTGAGCGTGAAGCGAGTTAAGTAGCTTCTCATAAAGACGTGCTCTGGCATCAATGCACCACAAAGCTCTAATCGCGGAATCGTCGTGGGTTTGATTGGGGCTACTCGACTTTTAGCAATTAATAATCGAACTAAGACCTCACGTCGGTCGTTGCTGCTTCTAACATAAACTCACGCACTGTACGCACGCTCAGACGCGTCTGTAAAGATATGTAGTTGTAACGTCTTATATGACTTACACACAACTATTTGTGGACTACGAATTTCGTTTATAAGAGGTAAAGATTTAATAATATCATACCATCGTTTCTTGATGTCTGAAGTTAGTGGTTCATTCCGTGAAAGCTTGTCTAACCACAACCTTTGTAATAACATTTTCATGGTAATGACATAAGGTGCTAATAAACCTAACGGATCAAAGACCTGTGCAATTACTGATAGCAAATCACGCTTAGTACTACCATTGGGAATTAAAGAATTCAATGGAAAGGAAAGTTCGTCCGAATCTGAATGCCAGCCTAGACCAAGCAACTTATTCGGTTCACGAGAACCGATGTTTAGATACAGTGATTGATGGGCAATATCGGAAATCAATTCAGGTTCATTCGATCTCCACTTTCGCAATGGCATACAAGCAGATGCCAACACGGCCGTGACCGTGACTTGTCGTATGGCTTTGCAACAACTAACACCGTGCAGATCATCACCACCTGTTAGCAGATCATCAACATAGAAATCGTGTATGATGATTTCACGTATTTCTTTGCTTTAACAATCTAGACCAAGTAGTTTGAGGCAACGCGTGGCAAAGTATGGTGCGCTAGCCGTGCCGTATGTGACGGTGTTCAACTTAAAGGTCTTGACGGAAGCGCAAGGATGGTCACGCCAAACTATCTGCTGAAGATGCCTGTCATCTGGATGAACCATTATACACCTATACATTTTTTCTACATCCGCAGACAAAACATACCTATGCTGCCTAAAACGCAGAAGGATGGCTAGCAAATCATCCTGGACTACTGGACAAATCATCTGTATTTCGTTGAGGGAAATACCTGACGTTGAAGGGCAACTGGCATTAAAAACTACCCTTAACTTAGTTTTGGCACTACTTTCGCGTAGCACCCCGTGATGTGGTATAAAGTGTGTGCCAGTGCCAAAACAAGGATTTTCACATACTGTCATGTGACCTAATTCCTGATACTCAGTCATGAATTTGTAATGCAATTGGCTGATGTTCGGTTTATTTTTTAATCTACGTTCTAAAGAAAATAGACAATGCGAAGCTCGTTTAAATGAATTACCTAACAGCGCAGGATCTTGCTTGAGTGGTATACAAACGCAAAAACGTCCATCAGCGAGTCGAGATTTATTGTTTTACAAAATGATCTTCACACGATTTCTTCTCGGATGAACACTGACATGATTTGGAGCTTATCTCTTCTAACTGCCAAAAACGAGTTAAATCTGGACGAATATCACCTTTGATATCTCCACCGAAATAGGGTTCAGTTTTACTGAAGTTGCTCTGTATGCATTTTGAAAACAATGTATTGTTATACTTATAACTAGTAACAGGATCAGAGACTATCCACCCTAACTTGGTCTCTTGCAGTATAGGCTTATCATTGCCTAGCTTAATTCTCTGCGACCCTAATAAATCCCAAAAGAGATCAGCACCGATTAAAATATCTATTTCGGCAGGCTTATAAAATGTAGGGTCAGGTAAGCAAATATTAGAAGGAAGTTTAAGATTTGATAGGTTTAATTCTCGATTTGGGACATGATTGGTAATTAATGGCAAAATAAAACAATTAAGGTCAGCAGAATAACTATCATCTAACAAACTTAAATGGATACGACATTATTACCTACGTGAGAAATCACATTATTAATACCCGAAATCGATCTATCTATCTCAACATAATCTAAATTCAGTTGTTTCCGCATCTTATCAGTTATAAAACTTGATGTACCACCGCTGTCCAATACTGCGCGGGCGACGTGTTCAACGTTATTACAATCAAGTAATTTTACTACAGCTGTCGATAGCAATATTTCTTGTTGTTTGCTACGATGTGCGACGTTCGCCGATTAAGCTACATTATTCACATCAGCGAGAGAGTTTGACGTCATAACAGAGTGCGTCTCCGTCGATGCGCATGTCTCATTAGCGGTCGGAGATTGTTTTGATTTCGCATAGTGTTATTTTTACTTGCCTTCGGTTCAGAGACGTGAATGATTGTAATATGTCGATGCTTTCACAACTATAAACTATAACAAATCCTGTAAGTCGTGACACTTGGCGATCTGTTCTCTCTGGCTACCCTGTATATATATATATATATATATATATATATATATATATATATATATATATATATATATATATATATATATATATATATATATATATATATATATATATATATATATATATATATATATATATATATATATATATATATATATATATATATATATATATATATATATATATATATATATATATATATATATATATATATATATATATTTTATTTATCTTCACGCACAATCCCTGACGGGGTAGCCAGAGAGAACAGATCGCCAAGTGTCACGATCCCTACATACTTCTTTCGCTTCTCTCAGATTCATCATCTTCTTCATACATGCACGTCTAGGTATCCGAGTACCCTTGACCCTCCCCTCTTCGAGCAATTTGCTCACATGGTCTTCGAAAGTTAGTCTCGGTCTACCTCGACACCTTTTAATATTAACTTTCGCGCTATATATTTTCTTCACCATTCGGTCTTCACTCATTCGCTCAACGTGCCCCAACCATCGAAGCACGCCCTTATCCATTTTTGAGACAAGGTCGTCATTCAAACCTGCCATATTGCGAATCTCGTCGTTTCGCTTTCGGTCGGCCATGGTAAGGCCGCACATTTTACGAAGAGATCGCATCTCCACTGCATTCAACCTGCTTTTATGCTTCTTCTGGCATACCCAGGTTTCGCTGCCATATAACAAAGTCGGTACCAACACTGCGTTATGTATTGCAAGGCGTGCACTTTTCACAACGCCTTGCCTTTTGATTAACGCAGTCAGGACACTTTGTTCCCGGCAGCGACACGCCTGTCCACATCTAAATCACATCTTCCATCCCGGCTAAATGCACTCCCCATGTATACAATTTCATTCACCTGTTCTAGACATTCCTGATTTACGCAAATTTCGCACTTCGTTCTTTCTTCGTCCCTTTCAAATACCAGAACCTTAGTTTTATTAGCATTCAAACGGAGACCATTAATTTCACATTCTTCTTTCATACACGTGACTAATGCCTGAAGTTCTGCCTCTGATGGTGCAATAAGCACTGCATCATCAGCATAAAGCAGACAATTTACTTTTATGTCACCCAATTTCACACCCAAATAGCTATCTTTCCTCTTCTGTAAACAGCTGTCGAGATACAGTATGAAGAGCCAGGAAGACATGACTCAACCCTGTTTTACGCCCGTTTGGACGCTAAACATGGGTGACAGGTCATGCCCTACCCGCACACAGGCTTTACAGTAACAGTAAAGTGACTGCACAGCCCTTAGCAATCGACCATCTACACCATACCCCGGCAACAGTTCCCACAATTCATCAATCATCCGGAACAGCCCCCGGTCGCCAGCACAAATTGCACAGCAGATGAAAGCTATCCCAGACGCGTGGCCCTCCATACTTGACCATTTCAGCAGTAACTCTGTCTAGTCCCGCAGCCTTACCACATTTCAAACTTCTAATCGCACATTCAATCTCTTGCATACTGATGACCTCAGTGTCATCGAGGTCCGAGTCTGGCGTACCAATCACGGCGTCACCCCCGGATCCCTCACTAAGATCATCACACGCATACATCTCTCTATAAAATTCGCTCCATCGCTGCATGACGTCCGATTTTTCTGAGAGGACATCATTGGTTCCCGAAAGCACTTTATTCATTCTTAAGGCTGTCGCACCACTCCGGGACCTTCCAACCTCTTTCCAGAAGAGTTTGGAGTTCTCCTTGAAGTTGTGCGACAACCTTTCGTCCGCTTCCATTCTACTCCTTTCACGCACTTCCTCAATCAATGCTTTCGTGTGAACTTTCTGGAGCTTATATCTTTCTTTCCTCTTCTCTCTCATATCCTTATCATTACTAGAGGCCAAGTAGTCTAACCATGCTTTCTTCTTCTTATTTACAGCTTTTTTCACTTCGTCATTCCACCATGCATCACCCTTTTTACTACTACCTCTTTTCACAGTTCCACACACGTCTTCCGCAGCACTAACCATTCCATCTCTAAGGCTCTGCCATATTTCTTCCACACATTCTTTCCTAACACCAATGCTGTTCAGCTTTTCGGCTACCCTTGCTTGATATTTATTCCTAGTGTCCGCTTCCTGAAGCTTCCAGCTTCGGATGCTACCGACCGACTGTGGTTCTGGTATCGCCGTCCGGTGGCGCCAACCCGCGAACAGACCCCTAAATCTAGTAATCACTAGGTAGTGATCCGTTCCCAGGTCAGCACCTCGGAACATCCGCGTATCCATCACCTGTTTTCGCAGTCGGTCATCCGCCAGGAATAAATCGATCATACTTCTCTCATTCTCTCTTGTTCTAGTATACATATGGATTTTCTTGTGCCTAACATAGTGTTTGTCACAAGAAGACCCTTTTCCTTGCATACAGCCAGTATGAGCTTGCCAGCATCGTTAACCCTTTTATCGCCAAACATTCCAAGCACCGACTCGTACCCTGGCCGAGCGGTACCAACCCATCCATTCAAATCACCACATACAACAATTCTTTCGTTTCCTCTAACCAAGTCTAGAACTTCTCTTACATTCTCCCAAAATTCCTCCAGTTCAGCTCTGGACGACGAAGCCACCGGCGCATAAACAGCCAAAAGGAATAACTTCGTCAGTCCCAATTTAAAGCGAACCCAGAGAAGTCTCGAGTTCACAACCTTATATTCAGTCATAACATCGACCAACCGAGACGACAGCAGCACCCCCACTCCCTGGCAGGCGCTCTCGCTCTCCGGGACTCCGGACCATAGAGCTATCGCCCCGCCAGGGAGCTCTTCAGTACCGCTCTCCTTCCGCTTGGTCTCCGACAAACACACGACATCTAATTCTCTTTCTTTCATTATTTCAATCAACTCATTCGTCTTATCTCTCATGCCTCCTCTAACATTCCACGTGCCAACTCTGCACTCCGTCCTCCACCTTCCGCCGTGTCGGGCTGTGCGTGACGGGTAGCGGTCCCCATCGCCGCTTTGCGCGCTGCATTTCACACCAACGGGGACGAACTGGTGTGCGTCGCCTTGGGGGGACGCCCTAACCCTTGTTGGCATGTGCGTGTTTTGCCGCGGCGCATGCGCCGGCGGGGGAGGGATGGGAGGGGGCATTCTAATGCCCCTCTTACGAGCGATGCGCTGAATAACAGCGCATCTTTGGTCATTTGCCGAGTGCGCCTTACCGCAATTGGCGCACTTCGGTGGCCCATCCCTGGGTTTGGGGCAGTCTGATGCGACATGATCCCCGGCGCATCTAACGCATTTTACCGGGCGAAAGCAGTTTGCCGAGGAGTGTCCGAACCCCTGGCAACGGTGGCACTGAGCCGGGCCTTCCCTGCCTTGCCATGCCTCAATCGTTACTCCGGGCATGTAGAGGAGCTCGTGTACATCATACAGCCTCTTGAGCTCCTCTTGGCTAAGGTGGTGTAGCTTAATGTGGAAAAGGCAACCCGGTCTCCCTTTCTTCGGGGGGATTGCCCTTACGAACGTAACGGAAAAGCCCAGTGCCTTAAGGGTCTCCTCGATGTCCTCGGGGTGTGTATCTGCTGGTAGCCCACGCAGTCCCACCTTAGTGGGCAATTCAGCGGTTGGTGAATAGCAGTACCATGCGAGCGCTGCGTCCTCCTTGCTGCGCTCCGTTAGGTACCTCTGCACCTTTCGGTATTCATCAGCCGAATGCGGGCGGAATCTTACCCCTTTCCCGAAGGGGCGCGCATTCGGCGCGTGCCCTAAAATGTTGTGCAGGGCACGGAAATGTTTTGCCCACTCTGGTAGGCTTTCTACTATAATAGGAGGATATTTGCTATCCTCCTTTTCCTTGGCCACCACCTTCCTAGGTGATGGCACACTTCCTAGATGGGCTGCGCGGGCGCTTGGGTGCAGCTGCCATCGTGGCGTACGTCGACGCGGACGACGTTCCTGGGCGCGTAGGGCCCCCCCACGTTTGGGCATCGTAGGCGGCAGCTAGCCTCGGTGTATCTTTGTCGACCGGTGTCTCTACCGGCGACATTGATTTATGCCCTGCCTTAATCTCTACCTCCATTTCGGAGGGAGATGGGGTAGAGCGGCTTTGAGGCATGCCCCACTTTGGCTCAATTAGTATGGTCGAGGCGACCCCCCTCTGCACGCTGACCCCACTACGGAGGTTTGCAGGAGGGGGTGGGGGGGCATCATGAGTCGTCTCGATTTTTGCGAGGTCCGTTTCTCCGGTATTTATACAGGTTGCCGGGCCCGTGCTGAGTTGTGTTACACAACTAGCGTCGGGTACAGCAACCGTATTTCCGGCCTCGCTTTCCAAATTTGAAAGCCCGGCGTACTCGGTCGAGTCCCATCCTCCCGGGTAAAGTGCTGGTCCCCCCTCCTCTTAAAACTTGCGTTTCAGTGGCTGGGGAATACTCCGACGAGGAGGATGAGGATGGCGATTGCGGCGGTTCTGAGTGCCTTACGGGAGTTTTCGTCCTTTTCTCTTTAGGAACGTCGATTTCCGGCGGCGTGCGACGTCTTGCGGCTAGTCGCCCTTGTAGGACCTCCGTGTCTTCCACCTGACGATACTCAGATCACCGGTCAGTAGACGCGGGGGTCGGGGGCGATGCGCGTGTACGCGGTAGCGGCCGTGGTATCCCGGTCTTGATGTTGCTGTCCCGGGGAGGTAGTATCACCGACTTCTCGGGATCAAATAGGTCTCTTCTCATTAGCGTCCTTTCGAACGTCGTTGTCCGCCGCTTGTCGGGTGGTTCCCTGGGTCGGCGGGAGGGGGGTGGGTCCCCCTCATCCGACATTCTTGTACACTAATGTGTAGTGAGTGCTTAATGTGGTGTGTATGTGCGTGTGCGTATCCCGGTAGGCGTGCGAACGATACGGTTCCTGTGTCGCTTGACCACTCCCCCCCGACCCTCAGCGCGGGCCACTTAGCCGGGTGAAACCTTTCGGAGGCCCAGCACAGCGCCCAGCGAACGGTTTGGGGGTTTGTTAACTTAAAGAGAGATGTCCCCGCGAAATGAGACTTAATACCCCGAAGTGTACAAGTACACCGCAGGGCCGAACACCGGTGCCCTTTTCTAAGAAAAGGGATAGGGTGTCCGACGCGCTTGGAACGCTGTTGGCCAGTTACAATTGTTACGACGGGCGTGTCAATTGGCAAACAGACGTTATCCCGGGGGTGTGGTCGCCCAAAGTCTCAAAGTCTAGGAACTTCAGGGAGTAAATTCAACCTTCAGAACTTCGACCGAGTTCTTCGGAGCGACGGGTGCCGTGGTAATAGTACTAGTTAAAAACTTTCCTTATTCACCGATTGCACCGCTACACAAGCCCGAGATATGCCTCTGCTATTGCGGGTGTTCATGGGCGGTCGTAATCACTTACCGTCACGTGAGCCACCTGCTCGTTTGCCTCCTTTTTCTATAAAAAAAATTTTATGTAACAAAACTACGATGAATTACCTGAATTTTCCTACTTTTATTGGAAACGTCGTCCACGAAAGTAATCAGAGATCTCGCTGTTTTCCTTTGTACTCATAACTACTGCAACACAATAGGTCAGATGTACAAATATGCACGACGTATAAATACATATGTACTAACGAGTATATGCTGAAGCGTCAGAAAGAGTAATAAAGTAACACTAAAATATAGCCACTAGGATATTGCTATAAGCATCTAGGCAAGACTATTATTTTGTCGGCTATAATGCTACGTCTAATTACCAGTTTAAATTTACTTACAAACCGACTTCAAACAGGAGGAGGTTCTCAAATCGGTTATATGTTTAATTTTTTAATATTACTTAGAGTATTACACACTAGAGAAGACCTGTAGAAGTCCTGCGACGTTAGGATAGATATAAGAAGTTTCCAAAAACTTATCTGATTTGATGCATGTACCATTTTTTTCATTTTTTAGCTTTCATGCTTTTTAAAGTTTAAATAACAAAGTAAATTAAATGCGATATGGTATTTGACGTTTATAAGACCTTTATATTTTTTATAGGGAAGGAAGGCAAATGAGCAGGTGGCTCACGTGATGGTAAGTGATTACCACCGCCCATGAATATCCGCAATACCAGAGGCATAAAAGAAGGGCTTTGAGTAGCGTTGCATCGGTCATCATCCGATGTCGTACTGTGTCACGGTATCACTCACCCGGTCCAAACGGAGGTGCTGTACGACCTGGATACGCAGCACCTACCGGTTTACTTCACAATTTCACAATCAGTGGACTCCGTAGCGCCCAGAGGAACTAAGAAAAGAACCGACTGGGATACCTACCGAAGTGGACTAGCGAATATCGGATACGGCGCGCCGATAATGACAGCAGACGACGTAGAAGTGGCCGAAAAATATATTAGAGATAAGATACATCAAGTGTATCTGTCGGCCACTAAGACGGTACCTGTAGCGCGCCGTAAGGATGAACTACCACTTCGGCTGAGAACGTTAATTAAAAAGAAAAGAGAAGCCAGGAAACTCTGGGCGCGCACACGTTGCCCACTAGTTAAAACCAAGTTAAATCGGCTAATGGAGGAGCTGTCGGAAGGGATTCAAGCTCACAGAAGTCACACATGGGATAGTCGTATAGTAGAGAGCGCTGACTATCCCCCATCTTTACACCAACTTAACCGACAGCTTCTACGGAAACCACCTCCGATTTGCCCACTAGTGGACAACGTGGGCAACCGGTACTACGGAGCCAAGGACCGGGCAGAGATCTTGGCACAACATCTCGAGGGGCAATTCAAGCCTAATACTGCTGCAGCTGTCGCCGCAGAATTTCACGAACAAGTCGAGCTACGCGTACAGGAGTTTATGGAAGCTCCGGTGCCGCCACTAAGCGGGGATGATTTTATTTCCCCCGCTGAAGTGAGAAAAGTGGCATTGCGCTTGCCACTGCGCAAAGCGCCGGGGCACGACGCTATAACGACCGTCGCGTTAAGACAACTGCCGAGTTGTTGCGCTATCCCGTCTTTACAACGGGGTACTGCGTACACTACACTACCCCACGGAGTGGAAAAAAGGGAGAATAGTCGTACTGCCGAAACCCGGAAAAGACAGGAAGTCTCCGGCAAGCTATCGCCCTATAACATTGCTATCGTACGTAGCAAAGTTATTCGAAAAGTTACTGCTACGGAGGCTCCGCCCGCTCGTAGAGCCACGCGTAGAACAACACGGCTTCCGTAGCGGTCATTCTACAACGACGCAACTGGCCCGTGTGTTACACTACTTAGCGGCCGAACAACATCGCGACCGCTGCTGTCTGGGGGTCTTACTAGACATGGAGAAGGCCTTCGACAGAGTGTGGCATACGGGTCTAATATACAAGCTATTGCAAGAGGAAAACATACCACGTGGCTACGTACGATTAGTAGAATCGTTCTTAGTAGGGCGTAGCTTCTACGTCACCGTCGAGCAAGCCGATTCGGCGGTACGTACTATAGAAGCAGGCGTTCCACAGGGCAGTTGTCTTTCTCCTTGCCTGTACGCAATCTACACCAACGACATCCCCACGCTCGAGGGTCGCGTCCGAGTGGGAAGACGATGTCATGCTCGCACTCTACGCGGACGACAGCGCGTACTTTACGTCGTCCCGTCGGGCAAACATCGCTGCCAAGAAGATGCAGCGACTGTTGGACCTATTACCTGAATGGTTAGATAAATGGCGGATGACTATTAATGTCGGGAAGACATCCGCCATAATCACCAATCGCCGTGGGCGCGTGCCACCACAACTCGAATTAAGAGGACAAAGGATTAAGTGGCAGAGCGCCGTCACCTATCTTGGTTGCCGGATAGACAAATCGCTTCGGCTCACCGCGCAGGTGGACTACGCTATAAGTAGCGCGAGAGCAGCGAGGGCGGTTCTCTATCCGGTACTTTCAACAAAAAAGCTACCAGTAAAAACCAAGATAGGTATATATAAAACATATATAAGATCCAGACTTACTTACGCGGCGCCTGCGTGGTACGCGTTCACCTCAACATACCAACGTCGGCGACTACAGGTCCAACAGAATATAGTACTACGTACTATAGTTGGAGCGGGTCGCTTTGTACGCAATGATGTCATCGCCAGGGACCTAAAAATGGAAAATCTGGAAGAATTCGTGGTCCGGGTGTCGCGCGGAATGTACGACCGCGCTGACAACGGGCCACACGAACACCTACGTCGCCTGGCGATCCAGGAACGACTACCGCTACACACTCGACCACCGGAGTGGCGACCCCTCCCGAGAGATATTCTCTCATTGCCACCCGGCCCGGGGGGGACCGGGGAAGTGCAATAAAGTCCCGACATAAGACGTAAAGTGCGTAACACGCCTACACAACGCCGCTGAAAGGCGGTACCCAGGACGGGGGAGCAGCAGCCCCCTGAGAAGACGCCCGAGTCATGAGGCAATGCCTCGAAACTCGCAACCCATAAAGGGGGGCCTTTTACACCCCCCCCTGATATGGATGACCCAAACGTACGTAACCAGAGGCATAGTAGATGCGTTGCCGGCCTTATAACATTATAACTTAATATGCCTATATTGAATAAAAGTATTTTGATTTTAACTTTGATTTCAGATTCTCATGGGTTGGAGCTATCTCTGCGAGCGCTTTGAATTTTTCAAAGCTCATCCACGTTGATCCCTCATACCACAATTCCTTTAACACCCAATCATTCATATAGTATATGTACTGAATCTACTCCATTTTGAACAATAATTATTTAAATGGCATTTAAATAACGGATTCATTACGTAATCGAAACACACCATTTTTATATGCTTATATATCCTTATGATCGTTTATCCTATTATCGCTCTAAGCTTAAATTTCTCACTATACGTCAAAGGCATAGCTCCAGAATTTTGCTAGTATTACATTCCATTTTAAATGACCCAGTGTTCCCATCCTACCCGAGGCCTCCCCCCCTCAAACTACATCCGTGCCGACTACGATCGAGGCTGCACTAGCACAATTGGTCACAGTCGTCATGAAAATCCTAGGCGACGTCTTTGCGGCGATGACCACGGGAGCTGACCCACTCACGGCTATTCTGACAGCCCTGACCCACCTGACAATGGCAAGAAATGGCTGAGCTCCGGGTAATGTACTGGAACCCAGGCGGCATCCAACAACAAGCCGCTAGTCTTCGAACTATGGTGCAGCAGCACGGAATCCAGGTCGTGCTGCTAGGGGAGACTAAACTCAGACCCGGACGCCATTTCAAGATCCCCAATTTCTTCGTGTACCGTCACGATGAAGTCTCTCCCGAAGGAAAGGCCTACAGAGGCACGGCCATTTTGGTTAGGAGAGACCTAGTGCATGAGGAATTGGAGCTGCTGCCATTTATTTCAACCAGGAGCATTGGGATACTCCTGAAGACGGCCGGTGTGGAGCTAAGGATCTACGCAGCGTACCGCCCACCCGGCCCTCCTCTCTGCCCCTCGGACATCCGAGCCGTCATAGACAACAGTTCTCCTGTCATTATGGCAGGAGATTTTAATGCCAAACACCTGGCATGGGGTTCGCGCATCATGAACCCCGCCGGCAGGAGACTGTTTGAAGACGCCGAAGAAGGGGGATATGAAGTGCTGGGACCAGGAGCTCCCACACATATCCCCACGATAACAACACATCGGCCGGATGTCCTGGATATAGTTCTCTGCCAAGGAATCACATGCCCGGTCCAAGTGGAGGTGCTGTATGACCTGGACACGCAGCACCTACCAATTCTCATCACCATGTCGACCAGCGCCGACTCCGTAGTGCCCCGGGGCCTCCGTACGAAGACCAACTGGGAGCAATACAGAAGAGCACTGGCGATCCTTACCTACGGTGCGAACATAACATCTGCAGAAGAGGTAGAAGTGGCCGCTAAATATATCTGTGAAAAAAATACATCAAGAGTATCTAGCGGCCACCAGGACAATACCTGACACGCACCACGGGAGGTACTCCACGGGCTCAAAACTCTCCTAGAGGAGAAACGATCCACTAGGAAGCTTTGGGCTAGAACAAGATGTCCTAAGTTAAAGACCAAGCTGAACACTATCACCGAAAAGCTGTCGGAAGGATAAAGGCCTTCCGAGGCGAGTCGTGGAACGCGCGCATCGAGGAGGCCTCGGAACACCCAGCCTCACTCTACCAGCTCACCCGACAGCTTTCGCGCACACCACAGCCCATTTGCCCACTAGTGGACAGCACAGGAAAACGGCACTACGGAGCACGAGACTGGGCCGAGATCCTGGCAGAACATTTAGAGGGGCAGTTCAATCCCAACACTGCTGCAGCTGTCGTCGCAGACTTCCACAGGGAGGTTGAGCATTGCGTACAGGAGTTCCTGACGAGCCCGGCGCCACCAATAGGAGGGGACGATTTCATGTCCCCTTCTGAAGTAAGGAGAGTGGCACAGCGCCTGCCGCTACGGAAAGCGCCGGGCAACGATTGCATCACCACCACTGCAATAAGACGGCTGCCTGGGAAAGGGTCGTAGCACTGACCCGTTTGTTCAACGGGGTGCTACGCATCCAACACTACCCTCCCAAGTGGAAGGAAGGGAAGATCATAGTGCTGCCGAAGCCGGGTAAAAACAGAAGACACCCGGCAAGCTACCGTCCCATCACGCTACTGTCGTATCTAGCAAAACTGTTTGAAAGGCTGCTGCTGCGGAGACTGCGTCCACACGCAGAGCTCCGAAAGGAGCAATTCGGATTCCGCAGCGGCCACTCCACCACGGCGCAGCTGACCCGAGTGCTACACTACCTAGCGGCCGAAACCCATCGCGGCCGCTCTTGTCTGGGGTCTTTCTCGACATAGAGGCCTTCGACCAGGTGTGGCACACGGGTCTAATCTAAGTATTACACAACACCACAACGCCGCCAGCGCTCATACGACTAGTGGCGTCATTTCTGGAGGGACGGAGCTTCTGTGTTAGCGTCGAGAGGATCGACTCGGCAGCACGAAGAATAGAGGCAGGAGTGCAACAAGGCAGCTGTCTTTCTCCGCACCTGTACGCAGTTTACACCAACGACATCCCCACACTTGAAGGTCGCGTCCAAGAATGGGAACAAGATGTCATGCTCGCCCTCTACGCAGACGACAGCGCGTATTTTACGTCATCCCGTCGGGCAGATATTGCAGCCAGGAGGATGCAGTGTCTGCTGAACCTGCTGCCTGAATGGCTGGACAAATGGCGCATGGCCGTAAACGTTGGCAAGACATGCGCCATAATTGTCAACAGACAGGGACGTGTACCACCACCACTCAAGCTCCGAGGCCAGGATGTAGAGTGGAAGAAGACTGTGACCTACCTTGGATGCCAGATTGACCGCTCTCTATGTATGACCCCTCAGGTCGCATATGTTATACAGCGCGCAAGAGCTGCGAGGGCGGTCCTCCGTCCGGTTCTGGCATCCAACCTGCCAACGAAGACCAAGGTAGGGATCTACAAGACCTACATCCGCTCGCGAATCACATATGCTGCACCAGCGTGGTACGCGTTCACATCTCCCGCACAGCGGAAAAGATTGCAGGTTCAGCAAAACATTTCCCTAAGAACGATTGTGGGAGCTGGTCGTTACGTCCGGAATGACGTCATCGCCAGAGACCTTAGAATCGAATCAATCCATGACTTTGTGGTCCATTTGGCGCGGAAAATGTATGACCGCACTGATAATGGGCCACATGAACACCTGCGCGACCTGGCGTCATATCGGACCTCCTGCCGCAGCACGCTCGACCACCAGAGCGGCGACCTCTCCCTAGGGAATTGTTGCAGCCACCACCCGACCTCGTTGAGGGGGAGGACAGGGAAGAGTGAAAGACCCGACGCATGGCGTAAAATACGCAACACCTCGACACATATACCGCAGAAAGCGGTACCCAGGACCGGGGGAGCAGCAGCCCCCTGAGAAGACGCCCGGGCAATGAGGCTTGCCTCGAGGCCCGATACCTGCGAAAGCAGAAGAAATCCGCTCACGTTCACCAGAGGCATAGCAGATGCGTTGCCGGCCTTTGAGAAAGGTATAGGCTCTTTTCTTGAAAGTCCCTAAGTCGTATTGTTCCGGAAAAACTGCTGACGGCAGAACATTCTATAAAGTAC
>JAGSMR010000050.1:4765000-4822500 GCA_029286605.1 Sericinus montela
GTCTACCCCTATATTGTAAATTGCGTAACGATATTTATTTGAAAGTCACGGAAACAAAATGCATAGTTTTCCGTCGAAAATATTTGCGTCACTTACCCGACTAAGCTACCACTAATGTCGCACCGGTTAAGTTCGCCTGATTTAAGAGGTCGCTAATGTATCAACGTAAGTGGTGCAAAGCTAGGCAAGAGGCATGAATCGTTTATTACCTTTAAGGCATTAAGCAAATGTGACACTTATATTAACTGAATTTAAAAATCCTAGTCGTCGAATTGTGGCGAGACAAAGGAGACAAAGTGTACCTCGTTGTATAAGACATGCTACAGCCACGAGCGCAGTGGATATCGAGGCATCGGGCTACAATGAATGGATCACCCACTGATGAGACTACATGACGGGCAAATCCTCCAGTACAGGAGAGGCCCATATCGCGCAGTGGATATTTATATCCCGTTTCCATGATAAATGGTGAATTTTCGAATATGTTTGGGTGACCGTTTAGGTAAACGCTTTACGCATACACAGTCTGCCGGTCGAGAGGCCACCAAAACACACAAAACTTTGTAACATAAGTTTTGAAAAAGTTGTACAAAAGTTTTTCAAAACTTATGTATAACACAATCGCCTTTTTGGTCTTAATTCATAGGAATAATTTAGTTTAGCCATTTACTATTAGTTTTTAGGCTTTTTACCGCTGTTTTATATTGTAAAATAATTACTTTCTCGTTCTTCTTAATTCCATAGTAACGTAATTTCATAAAATTTTAAAATTTCTCCAATTTTGTTCTTTTCACTCTCAAATAGTGTCCATATTGTCTGTTCTTCTCCCAAGCCGATATCCCTGGCACGGTCTGTAACAGAAAATTTCAATATTAGCGAAAAATCGTGAAATTGTATCAAACCTAGGTACACCACTACACTGGTAAAGCCCCAAAATCTAGAAAATAATCTAAATACTTCTCACAATCGTCTTTTTGGTCTTAATTCATAGGAATATTTTAGTTTAGTCATTTACTATTAGTTTTTAGGCTTTTTAACGCAGTTTTATATTGTAAAATAATAATTTTCTCGTTTTTCTTAATTCCATAGTAACGTAATTTCATAAATTTTTAAAATTTCTCCAATTTTGTTATTTTCACTCTCAAATAGTGTCCATATTGTCTGTTCTTCTCCCAAACCGATATCCCAGGCACGATCTGTAACAGAAAATTTCAATATTAGCGAAAAATCGTGAAATTGTATCAAACCTAGGTACACCACTACACTGGTAAAGCCCCGAAATCTAGAAAATAATCTCTAAACATTTCTCACAATTGTCTTTTTGGTCTTAATTCATAGGAATATTTTAGTTTAGTCATTTACTATTAGTTTTTAGGCTTTTTAAAGCTGTTTTATGTTGTAAAATAATAATTTTATCGTTTTTCTTAATTACATAGTAACGTAATTTCATAATTTTTTAAAATTTCTCCAATTTTGTTGCTTTCACTATCAAATAGAAGTGATTTTCTATATAAAAGTGATTTTCTATATTGACCCGTCCGGTAATCGAACCCGTGGACCTCAGAGGCAACACCTTACCATCTACTCCATCCATCCACCGAACTCGTTAACTATTTTTAGACATTTTCTTCTTATAATAGTATTTTGTATTGACGAAATATCGCGTTTATCCATTATGAAAGATATTTACATGAATATTTGTTCTGAAATATATTTCGCGAAAAGGGGTTAAATATTTGATGAGCCGTCATTTTATACAACGGAGGCTTTATTTGTGCCTCCTTGTAAGATCAAATTTATTTCAACTTGGTATGCGTGTTC
The DNA here is from genome assembly GCA_029286605.1 of Sericinus montela. Classification (NCBI taxonomy): domain Eukaryota; kingdom Metazoa; phylum Arthropoda; class Insecta; order Lepidoptera; family Papilionidae; genus Sericinus; species Sericinus montela. The sequence goes on from JAGSMR010000050.1 coordinate 4,766,822, forward strand.
ACGTTTTACCGATGAAAAATTGAATCGAGCTTACAATAGCGAGCTTATAGAACACATCAAGGTATAGGATCGGTAATGAACGAGAGTTTTAAAACTCAAAATATTATACTCTCATTCACATAACGGCCTGTAGAAGTCCACTGTAGGTGATACGTCTCACCCGTGATGGTGATTTGCTGTTACTGTGATGCTTGACAAGAGGATTGGCGATCGCAGTAGCAGATATATCAAATTAAAATCATTTATTCATCGACATAAGTAATGTACAATTACATTTAGCGATCGTCATTTATCTAAACCTCATTACGAAACGGTTCGTAATAAGGTTCCTGTAATGAGAAGAAAAAGGCGAAAGAAACTCCGCAGGTATCCCCTTTTTTTATTTTTTCTGTTTTGATCAGAGAATAATTAGAAACAGCATGGGAGCGACCAACTCGTTACATATAGTTTTCCCGCAAACTGTCGGTAGCCAATGGCATTTTCATCGCTTTTTCTTTTATTGCCACCCATGAAAAAGGGGTTGGTATATATAACGCCAGTACCACACGTTTAGCACATTATTTAACAACAGTAAGATAAAAGTACAAGTAAGTTCACTTCTAGTAAACATTATCAAAACCATTTCTCTTCGTTGTTCGAACAATAAACTAAGTTGTATCGAGAACAACAGCTATTAATCTTGATTCGTGTTGATTTGCATTTATATTTAACGCTACGTCCCAGTAGAGCAATAGTTATAATGAATCAATGTAGCTGTTCGAAGACTATAAGTATTTAAGGAACGAACAAAATAAATGTTTTAGGGACAAACCAATAAGCTGTAGATTGGATTAATAATATCTGACTGCAGACAGCTCAAATGACAGCTTACTGAGTGCTTGATTGACATGGGACTTAGATTAAAACGAACCTCGTACTCTGCGTCTGATACAGAAATTTTATGTGTTCTAATTTTAATTTATGATCAGTAGATTGGGAGAAAATTAACTGTTTGTCCATTCGACAGACACAACAGTGATCCTATAAAGGTTCCGTTTTTATTTTTTTATTTTGTGGTACAAAAACCTAAAAATTATTGTATTCTAATCAACAAATCGAGCTGGATTTAGAAATATAGTTACACTCGCTGTTTTACACACCAACGCAGTAGGTACACTACACATAGTTCGAAGACTTTTAACAGTAGTAGAGCCACGCATCAGCTTTTGTTGTTGCATGAATGGGCCGGCTCGACCGGGGAAGTACCACGACCTCACAGAATACCGGCGTGAAGTAGAGTCTAACAAACTTCTGCGTTTCGCCTGGTGAGTGCAGGTAACCGGAGGCCCACACCCCCCCTCCCCTCCTCTTGAGCGTGAGCGGATTTCTTCTGCTTTCGCAGGTATCGGGCCTCGAGGCAAGCCTCATTGCCCGGGCGTCTTCTCAGGGGCTGCTGCTCCCCGGTCCTGGAGTACCACTTTCTGCGGTATACATGTCAGTGTGTTGCGTATTTTACGCCATGCGTCGGGTCTTTCACTCTTCCCCGTCCTCCCCTCAACGAGGTCGGGTGGTGGCTGCAACAATTCCCTAGGAGGGTCGCCGCTCTGGTGGTCGAGCGTGCTGCGGCAGGAGGTCCGATAAGGACGCCAGGTCGCGCAGGTGTTCATGTGGCCCATTATCAGCGCGGTCATACATTTTCCGCGCCAAGTGGACCACAAAGTCGTGGATAGATTCGATTTTAAGATCTCTGGCGATGACGTCATTCCGGACGTAACGACCAGCTCCCCACAATCGTTCTTAGGAAATGTTCTGCTGAACCTGCAATCTTTTCCGCTGTGCGGAGATGTGAACGCGTACCACGCTGGTGCAGCATATGTGATTCGCGAGCGGATGTAGGTCTTGTAGATCCCTACCTTGGTCTTCGTTGGCGGGTTGGATGCCAGAACCGGACGGAGGACCGCCCTCGCAGCTCTTGCGCGCTGCATGACGTATTCGACCTGAGGGTCATACGTGAGAGCGGTCAATCTGGCATCAAGGTAGGTCACTGTCTTCTTCCACTCTACATCCTGGCCTCGGGCTTGAGTGGTGGTGGTACACGTCCCTGTCTGTTGACAATTATGGCGCATGTCTTGCCAACGTTCACGGCCATGCGCCATTTGTCAAGCCATTCAGGCAGCAGGTTCAGCAGACATTGCATCCTCCTGGCTGCAATGTCTGCCCGACGGGACGACGTAAAATACGCGCTGTCGTCTGCGTAGAGGGCGAGCATGACATCTTGTTCCCATTCTTGGACGCGACCTTCAAGTGTGGGGATGTCGTTGGTGTAAATTGCGTACAGGTGCGGAGAAAGACAGCTGCCTTGTGGCACTCCTGCCTCTATTCTTCGTGCTGCCGAGTCGATCCTCTCGACGCTAACACAGAAGCTCCGTCCTCCAGAAATGACGCCACTAGTCGTATGAGCGCTGGCGGCGTTGTGGTGTGCATATTGGTTTGTAGATTAGACCCGTGTGCCACACCCGGTCGAAGGCCTTCTCTATGTCGAGAAAGACCCCCAGACAGGAGCGGCCGAGATGGGTTTCGGCCGCTAGGTAGTGTAGCACTCGGGTCAGCTGCGCCGTGGTGGAGTGGCCGCTGCGGAATCGAATTGCTCCTTTCGGAGCTCTGCGTATGGTCGCAGTCTCCGCAGCAGCAGCCTTTCAAAAGCTTTGCTACATACGACAGTAGCGTGATGGGACGGTAGCTTGCCGGGTGTCTTCTGTTTTCCCCGGCTTCAGCAGCACTATGATTTTCCCTTCCTTCCACTTGGAAGGGTAGTGTTGGGTGCGTAGCACCCCGTTGAACAAACGGGTCAGTGCTACGATCCCTTCCTAGGCAGCTGTCTTATTGCAGTAGTGGTTATCCCTCCTCTTGTATTGCGGGTGTTCATGGGCGGTGGTAATCACTTACCATCACGTGAGCCGCCTGCTCGTTTGCCTCCGCCTTCTACAAAAAAAAAATTACACATTAATGTAGCAACAAGAAAAGAGTCTTGTATTGACCATATTTTAAGCAATATATCGGACGCATCAGCTACGGTTCTGCCACTTCACCTATCTGATCATGATACAGCACAAGTACTAAGTTTTTCTATTAATAAAAAATCATAGAAATTCGCATCATACTATAACTATAAATGAGATTATAATTTTGATAATATTGAGAAATTTAAAAACTGTCTACAAAATCTGTCTTGGATAGACATATACAATGAAAATAATGCAAATCTGGCATTTACTGAATTTCACGAACAGTTATGTCTATTTTATAAATTATGTTTTCCAAAATTAAAATTAAAATAAATGTAAATAATCAGGTCAAACAAAATTGGATTAGTAAAGGCCTAAAATTAAGCTGCAAAACTAAGCGTACACTGAGATATCAATTTTATAAAAATAAAATTTTATTAATACATTTAAATATAAAGAGTATTCCAAAATTCTAAAAATTGTATTTCTTACTCAAAAAAGTATGGAAATATAAAGTTCATTAATAGAAACCAAAATAAGTGCAAAGCCACTTGGAAAGTAATTAAAAATGAAATACAATGTAGTTATCCAAAAGAGATTGAAAATATAAAAATAAATGATAAGACAATTATTAATCCTATAGAAATAGCGTCCGCCTTCAATAATTATTTCATAAATTTAACACACGGCTCAGTACAAAATAATATAAAACCCGGCAACAAATTAAAATGGACCATCAATTCTATGTTTATTAAACCGATGACGGAAAGCGAGGTAGCTCAAGAAATAATGTTATTGAGTAACACCTCTTCTGAAGGATATGACGAAATAAATACAAAAGTATTAAAGGTCTGTATTAATGAATTAATCAAAGTTTTAACCTATTTAATAAATTTGTCATTTTCAAATGGATCTTTTCCGACTGACTTAAAATTGTCTATTGTTAAGCCATTATTTAAAAATTATTTAAAAAAGGTGAAAAAACCGATATCAATAATTACCGCCCAGTAACTTTAATATCGGTATTTTCAAAAATCTATGAGAAATGCATGAAATTTAACATTAAACGAATATTGTAATAAGTTTAAAATAATAATAAAAGAGAATATGGTTTTCAAAAACATAAATCGACTACATTAGCCATGATTTCACTTTTTAAAGAAATACTTACTGGTATCAACAATAATTATCTAACCACGGGGTTGTTTTTTGACTTGTCAAAAGCTTTCGATCTGGTCTCATACGAATTATTGTTACTAAAGCTACAGGTTATCGGAATTATAGGACTTGTACTTCAGTGGGTATCGTCATATCTGTATAATAGAAAACAATGTGTTGTAATCAATAAAATGAATAAAAATAGAGAAATGATACCTTACTCATCAGAATACAAATACAACAAATATGGCGTTCCACAAGGAAGTGTATTAGGTCCGATTTTATTTTTATTATATGTAAATGACATAATTACAGTTACAAATCACAAATGTGTATTATTCGCCGATGACATCTCCATTATAATTACAACTAATAAAAAGAATAATACAATTGCTGATCATGAATGTGACATAAATAATACTATCGATAAATTAATTAAATGGCTGACATAAATAACTTAAAAATTAATCTTCATAAATCTGTATACATACAATTTAATAAATCTAGTAATAATAAACTCAATTTGAAACTTAATATCCATAAAATTAAAGAAGCGTCAAATACAAAGTTCTTAGGAGTTATTATAGATGAAGAAATTAATTGGAAAACACATACAGATAGTGTATCGACTCGAATAAATAAATTTGTATATGCATAAACGAATAAAAACGTGACAAATATAAATACTGCTATTCTATCTTACCACGCATACGTAGAATCACTACTACGTTATGGTCTTATAATTTGGGGTAACGGTACAAATATCAAAGAGCATTTGTCGCACAAAAAAGTGCATTAGAGCGTTAGGCGGACTGAAGCCACAAGAATCGTGCCAGCCAACATTTAAAAAATTTGGTTTATTGTCGTTACCGTCTCTCTATATTTATGAGATATGTGTATTTGTATTTAAGAATAAAAATTGTTACTACTTCAAATGATCGTAATCCACGACTTCGCCGAGATCCACACAGGCTAGTATTTAATGATGTTCCTAAACTAGCTAAATACAATAAGAACTGTTTAGCTATGTGTATATATATATATATATATATACAATAAAATTCCTGGTTCTTTTAAAACGTTAAATTTTAGATTATTTAAAATAAAGTTGCATCAATGGCTTGATGAAAATAATTTTTATAGTGTTAAGGAACTCATAGATTAAATAAGTAAATAAAAAAACTTGAAATAAAATACTGTACAAATACTTTCTAAAAATAAAAATTCATATTTTCTGTAAAAAAAAAAACACAAATTTTGCATGCTATTAATATATGTAGCAAAACATGCTTGCTCTCAATTGTGGTGTAATGTAACATCTGTATGTTTTATGCAATAAATTATTATTATTATTATTATTAGTAATCCCCTCCGACCCCTTCCCTGTTTCTTTCACTGGGTCACGTTGTTGTTTTGACTTGTCAAAAGCTTTCGATCTGGTCTCATACGAATTATTGTTACTAAAGCTACAGGTTATCGGAATTATAGGACTTGTACTTCAGTGGGTATCGTCATATCTGTATAATAGAAAACAATGTGTTGTAATCAATAAAATGAATAAAAATAGAGAAATGATACCTTACTCATCAGAATACAAATACAACAAATATGGCGTTCCACAAGGAAGTGTATTAGGTCCGATTTTATTTTTATTATATGTAAATGACATAATTACAGTTACAAATCACAAATGTGTATTATTCGCCGATGACATCTCCATTATAATTACAACTAATAAAAAGAATAATACAATTGCTGATCATGAATGTGACATAAATAATACTATCGATAAATTAATTAAATGGCTGACATAAATAACTTAAAAATTAATCTTCATAAATCTGTATACATACAATTTAATAAATCTAGTAATAATAAACTCAATTTGAAACTTAATATCCATAAAATTAAAGAAGCGTCAAATACAAAGTTCTTAGGAGGAAAACACATACAGATAGTGTATCGACTCGAATAAATAAATTTGTATATGCACTTAAACGAATAAAAAACGTGACAAATATAAATACTGCTATTCTATCTTACCACGCATACGTAGAATCACTACTACGTTATGGTCTTATAATTTGGGGTAACGGTACAAATATCAAAAGAGCATTTGTCGCACAAAAAAAGTGCATTAGAGCGTTAGGCGGACTGAAGCCACAAGAATCGTGCCAGCCAACATTTAAAAAATTTGGTTTATTGTCGTTACCGTCTCTCTATATTTATGAGATATGTGTATTTGTATTTAAGAATAAAAATTGTTACTACTTCAAATGATCGTAATCCACGACTTCGCCGAGATCCACACAGGCTAGTATTTAATGATGTTCCTAAACTAGCTAAATACAATAAGAACTGTTTAGCTATGTGTGTATATATATATATACAATAAAATTCCTGGTTCTTTTAAAACGTTAAATTTTAGATTATTTAAAATAAAGTTGCATCAATGGCTTGATGAAAATAATTTTTATAGTGTTAAGGAACTCATAGATTAAATAAGTAAATAAAAAAATTGAAATAAAATACTGTACAAATACTTTCTAAAAATAAAAATTCATATTTTCTGTAAAAAAAAAAACACAAATTTTGCATGCTATTAATATATGTAGCAAAACATGCTTGCTCTCAATTGTGGTGTAATGTAACATCTGTATGTTTTATGCAATAAATTATTATTATTATTATTATTAGTAATCCCCCCTCCGACCCCTTCCCCTGTTTCTTTCACTGGGTCACGTTGTTGTTAATCTTTCTTCTTTTCATCTGCGTGCCTTTCCTCTCGCAGGTCTCTTCAGATGAAGCTGTAAAAGTTTCCGCTTTAACAGCATTGTTTCATCTTCACTGTTTTCTAGCGTAGGGAAGAAAGCATTCTATAATGCTTATACCTCTAATTTAAATTATATATTTTATAGTCACGATAGCCGAATGGTTGGGTGGTTGGAATTTCGAGTCGAGAGACCCGAGTTCAATCCCCAGGTGGCAGGCTCGTACCAATGGGTTTTTCAAAAACTTACGAACGAATTTTATCGTTGGCTTGGACATAAAGACGGCGACGGGCTCACCAACTGTCACGTTGTACCGAAAATATCTTCGGTGGAAGGTGGGTCGAAAGGACTTAATTGTCTAGACTAGACCTCTGTCTACCCCTGTATTGGGAATTGCGTGAAGATATTTATTATATTATTTATTATAAATTATATATTTTACTTCACATCGGCCATGTAAGAGTTCAATTAAGTCAAGCTAGAGTTCCTTCAATACTACAAGGTGACAGGAGGCTTATATGTTCAGATTACTGAAAGACTAAGGTATAACCTGTTTGGTCTCCGATAATTCAAACAACTCTGTAAAATTTAGCAGTAGTTTTTGCCGGAAAGGTCTTTGTACCGAGGCCAAATTGTCTATATGTTTTTATCAAATGACGTACAGTACACGTATATTTTGTTTACCAAAATGGAACGGATATACAGAGTGTATTTGACAAGCGGTAATGTAACTCGACAAAAGCGACTTTGTATAACGTAACTCTGTATGAAATCAAATTTATTCAGGGCAACTCAATACGCCTGTTCGACGCAAACACAGTTAAACATTGAATTTATAATAGTGGAGTGATAGACGAACATTTGTCACCTATTTTCATATGTCATTTGAAAATAAAAAAATATTTTTGTAATAATTCTGTAACATTAATATAAATTCAATGTTTACTACTATACAACACTATATAACATAAATATGTATTATATATTAATATACGTTATATATCATAATAGCAACAACAACAAAGTTATAAACTTTGTTGTTCTTGCTGGTATGGATGACGCTGATGATATTGGCAATAAATATGTATGATATGCAAAACCTTTACTCGTAAACGACCAGTCCAAAGCACTGGCTCACATTATCAGTACCTGATAAAGAATAATCCTACTATAAAAAATAAGTTTTGGGATATTATTCGAATAGAGGAAGCCACGATAGCTGCGTGGTTGGGTGATCGGAATTTCGAGTCGAGAGGCCCGAGTTCGATTCCCAGGTGGCAGGCTCGTACTAACAGGTTTTTCAAAAACTTATGTACAAATTATACATTCCCCATAATTGCGCACCTTGCAGACACCTTACACCTTTAAAGCTGCTGGCTCGTCACTGGCCGGAATATTGGTCTGGTATATTTCGCTTTTAATATCCCGCTACCGAACTGTACCCTATTTAATTTCAACGGTTTTACCTTAGTTGCCTTTTACACCCACGAGAAGCGAGAGGTTGAAACATTATTACGCCGTCACCATACGGCGAAGGTCTATAATCGTGTCGAATATAACTCAATAAACGACTGCATAAACTGTTGCGAGTACCCGAAAAAAAAAAAAAAAAAAAAACGTTTTTCTGTTCGCTTCTGAATTTCATAAGCTAGCTTGTCCACTTCCCTCAATATTTGCATTTATATTAAAAGTTCCGTCTGGTGCGACTAATGTTTACATTGTGGAAGCGGTTTTATGAATAAAACAGAAAACTTACGAGATGAGGGTTTCATATCTCTTTTTTTTTCTAGTTTATTGTGGGTTGCTTCCATGTTCCGGTAATGTTGTTATTATTTGAATTTCATACTGAGTTCATAACCCTTTATTAAAATTGTACTAGAAAAAAACTTTGGTACATTACTAGATAACGAAAGTTTACGTATAGCTGTAGGAATACGATTGGGAGCATCGATTTGTCAACCACATCGATGTCCTTGTGGCAGCGACGTCGACGAGTTAGGCCTCCACGGACTTTCATGCCAAAAAAGTACCGACACACAACTCGTCACGGTTCCTTCAATGAAATCATCCGAACGGCTCTTGTTTCCATAAATATTCCATCGGTTTGAGAGCCTTGTGGAATATTTAGGGAGGATGGTAAGAGACCCGACGGCTTGACTTTAGTCCCTTGGGAGAGAGGCAAAGCTCTTGTGTGGGACGCAACTTGCGTCGATACATTAGCGGCCTCTCATATCAAAGTACTTCGATAAGGGTTGGGGCATCAGAGCAGCTGAATCGGGTAAATGGCGTAAATATGAGTCTTTGAAAGGAGACTATATATTTGTTCCATTTGCCGTAGAAACAATCGGTCCGTGGGGTCCCCGCGCGATGCAGTTTCTAAAGGAATTGTATCCGCGACTTATCGTTGCCGCTGGTGACAAGAGGGCTGGTTCTTTTCTCACTCAACGGTTAAGTCTAGTCATTCAACGTGGAAATGCAGCCAGCGTTCTTGGTACCATGCCACGAGGAGTAGGGCTCTACGATTATAATAGTTTTTAGTTAATAAGTATTGTAAATATTAACATAATTTTTCTGTAAATATATGTACTAGAAAAAACTTTGGTACATTACTAGATAACGAAAGTTTACGTATAGCTGTAGGAATACGATTGGGAGCATCGATTTGTCAACCACATCGATGTCCTTGTGGCAACGACGTCGACGAGTTAGGCCTCCACGGACTTTCATGCCAAAAAGTACCGACACACATTATCAGTACCTGATAAAGAATAATCCTACTATAAAAATAAGTTTTGGGATATTATTCGAATAGAGGAAGCCACGATAGCTGCGTGGTTGGGTGATCGGAATTTCGAGTCGAGAGGCCGAGTTCGATTCCCAGGTGGCAGACTCGTACCAACGAGTTTTCAAAACTTATGTATGAATTACATCGTTATATATATATATACATATATATATATACATATATATATATATACATATATATATATATACATATATATATATATATACATATATATATATACATATATATATATACATATATATATATATATATATATACATATATATATATACATATATATATATATACATATATATATATATACATATATATATATATATACATATATATATATACATATATATATATATATATACATATATATATATATACATATATATATATATATATATATACATATATATATATATACATATATATATATACATATATATATATACATATATATATATATATATATACATATATATATATACATATATATATATACATATATATATATATATATACATATATATATATATACATATATATATATATATATACATATATATATATATATATACATATATATATATACATATATATATATATACATATATATATATACATATATATATATACATATATATATATATATATATATATATATATATACATATATATATATACATATATATATATATATATATATATATATACATATATATATATACATATATATATATATATATACATATATATATATATATACATATATATATATACATATATATATATACATATATATATATATATACATATATATATATACATATATATATATACATATATATATATAAGTGTTGGCTAGAAGCTAAAATGCTGGTTAGTCTCCTTGCTGAAAATAATCGACTTCATTTTTTCTAAAAACTCAATCATAACATTTTTAATTACTTCTATGGTAAATCTTAAACAACTTTAGTCAAGAGCTCAACCTTGTAGCTGTTCCAGAAAGGAAATTAAAGTGTCTGAATTAAGAATTTTAAGCTATGCGATTAAGCACAATATATTTTTATTTTCGTAAAATTGAAGGATTTTCGTAAAAAAAAAAAAACGTTTTCTGTTCGCTTCTGAATTTCATAAGCTAGCTTGTCCACTTCCCTCAATATTTGCATTTATATTAAAAGTTCCGTCTGGTGCGACTAATGTTTACATTGTGGAAGCGGTTTATGAATAAAACAGAAAACTTACGAGATGAGGGTTTCATATCTCTTTTTCTAGTTTATTGTGGGTTGCTTCCATGTTCCGGTAATGTTGTTATTATTTGAATTTCATACTGAGTTCATAACCCTTTATTAAAATTGTACTAGAAAAATATTTATATCGTAAGACGATTTATATCGTAAGACGATTTATATCGTAGGGTTGGACTTAAAGACGGCGTCGGGCTCACCACTTGTTACTTTGTCCCAAAGTGACAAAGTGACAAAATGTCTTCAGTTTCCATCTTACGGCGGGTCGAAAGGATTTAATTGTGTACCTCTGTATTGCGAATGGCGTGAAGATATTATTTTTAGCTCTTGAGATAAAGACGTTGAAACACAACCTACATGTATAATATAAGTGTTGGCTAGAAGCTAAAATGCTGGTTAGTCTCCTTGCTGAAAATAATCGACTTCATTTTTTTTCTAAAAACTCAATCATAACATTTTTAATTACTTCTATGGTAAATCTTAAACAACTTTAGTCAAGAGCTCAACCTTGTAGCTGTTGCAGAAAGGAAATTAAAGTGTCTGAATTAAGAATTTTAAGCTATGCGATTAAGCAAAATATATTTTTTATTTTCGTAAAATTGAAGGATTTTCGTAAAAAAAAAATTATAGCTGAATGGTTCGGTGTTGGAAATTTCGAGTCAAGAGATCCGAGTTCGATCCCCAGGTGGCAGACTCGTACCAACGAGTTTTCAAAACTTATGTATGAATTACATCGTTATATATATATATATATATATATATATATATATATATATATATATATATATATATATATATATATATATATATATATATATATATATATATATACATATATATATATATATACATATATATATATATATATATATATATATATACATATATATATATATATGTATAAAGTAGAAGTTTCACTTCTTTAGAATCGTTGGAGTTTTTCAAAACTTATGTGTTTGTTTATTCATTAAAGGAAAGCCAACAGCTTATTTCTCACACCATTAACTTACTTATCTTAACGCAAAATCCCTAATGGGGTAGCCAGAGAGGATAGATCGCCAAGTGTCGCGATCCATAGATACTTAATACTCTGGTTTCCCTTCAAAACGTATAAATCTTTCGCCTTTTATGCAATTAAAAAACACAAATAACTTAAAAGACAAAAACACGTGTTCCCTAACAGTAATTAAATATTTTTATTGCTAGGGAAAACCTTTAAACAAAAATTCGTCATTAAAAATTACTTAACTTACTAAACCACAAATCTAATAAGAATAATGAAAACGATAAAGTTTTTTCATAAACATAGAAAAAACGATTACGTATGTACGATTACGTTTTTACGCTTTATATTGTCGACAGTAGATGTTTTATTTTCTTAAAAAAAATGATGTTTTTCCATGCGTAATCTCAACTATCGTATCATTTTTAGAAACAGATCGAACAGTAAAGTGAAAAGAGCTCTTTACTGCTATAGCTGGGATACAGTAAGCGGGCAATCATCCGTTAACGTTAACTAACTGACAACTTCAAGCGCAACAGATGATAGGGGAAATTGCTAAGAAAATAATCTAAGATGCAAATTTTTATGTTCATTGAACGTTTAATTTTTAAATATTTTAAAAGAACTTATAAAATGGTAGACAGAGGTTGTAGACAGAGATTGTAGACAGTGAAGTGCATTTGTGTCACTCTATATTCAGTGTTCTCAAATTATAAGTACTTAAACGCGATTTTGTCCCATATATTTCTTTTGTTTTCATAACTTTCTTTCTCTATATTAACATAATTCTACATATTAACCATGATTCTGTATATTATTACAATTGGCCACCACCAATACTTAAGTAAATTATCTGCTTTATTATTTATTAGTTCAGCATAGAAGAAAGTCACGCTAGCCGAGTGGTTGGGTGATCGGAATACGAGTCAAGAGACCCAAGTTCGATGGCAGGCTCGTACCGGGTTTCGGGATGGGTGTTTTCCAAAACTTATGTACGAATTATATCGTTTTAAGACGGAGATGGGCTTACCACTTGTCACGTTGTTCCAAAAATATCTTCGGTGGGAGGTGGGCCGAAACGACTTAATTGTCTAGACCTCTGTCTTCCCCTGTACTGGGAATGGCGTGAACATATATTTTTTTATATAGTTCAGCATAACTTACATGCTTTAAAAATTGCATAATAAATTATTTGGCGTTATCTTATTAATGTTTACAGTCCGTAAAGATTTTTTCTCTATAAACTACCTTTTTGTTCTCTTCGAACGCAGATTTTTTTTATGAAAAGTTTAATAAAGATATTTTAACATTTTGTTACTAAACTTATATTATGTCTTATTATTTTCTCGCTCTCCACTGCAGTAAATAAAGCCTCCCCCAAAGGGAAGATATTTTATATGGTTTGGTGATCGTAGTATGAGAAAGTGCTACATGCAATTTAGACTGCCGTCTGTTACCGTTATATTCATATATGGTCTGATATTATTCGAGTACAATTCTTCATCATGAACATTTTAATAAAACATGAATTTAGTATCAAAGTCAAATAAATAATTAGTGAAAACCTGTTATTGGCTTTTAAGTTGTTATTTTCTTTGTTAAATTATGTATTAAATAAGCTGTAGGTTTCCATAAATAAATAAATAAATAATAATAACATTACCGGAAAATGTAGGGATATAGACCTTCTCGTAAGTTTTCTGTTTTATTCATAAAACCGCTTCCTCAATGTAAACATTAGTCGCACCAGACGGAACTTTTAATATAAATGCAAATCTTGAGGGAAGTGGACAAGCTAGCGTATGAAATTCAGAAGCGAAAAGAGAAAAGTTTTTTTTTTCTTTTTGGGTACTCGAAACAGTTTATGCCATCGTTTATTGATATTCGACACAATTTTCGAAGATATCACAAAATTAAATCTCGTAACATGTAATTTAGGGGGGAAAGGACTGCATCTCCTTAATAATATAGGTTACTCTGTAACCTAGCTAGGATACAGTACTGTACCCATATCAAACTATAACGACCTGTTGCGTACATGCCACATCTTTGTAAATATCTTCTTTCTAGTCTAAAACCTACTAATTCTAATTAATTTAATATGTATTTACTGTAACATGATTTTTTTTATGAAAAGTTTAATAAAGATATTTTAACATTTTGTTACTAAACTTATATTATGTCTTATTATTTTCTCGCTCTCCACTGCAGTAAATAAAGCCTCCCCAAAGGGAAGATATTTTATATGGTTTGGTGATCGTAGTATGAGAAAGTGCTACATGCAATTTAGACTGCCGTCTGTTACCGTTATATTCATATATGGTCTGATATTATTCAGTACAATTCTTCATCATGAACATTTTAATAAAACATGAATTTAGTATCAAAGTCAAATAAATAATTAGTGAAAACCTGTTATTGGCTTTTAAGTTGTTATTTTCTTTGTTAAATTATGTATTAAATAAGCTGTAGGTTTCCATAAATAAATAAATAAATAAATAAATAAATAAATAAATAATAATAACATTACCGGAAAATGTAGGGATATAGACCTTCTCGTAAGTTTTCTGTTTTATTCATAAAACCGCTTCCTCAATGTAAACATTAGTCGCACCAGACGGAACTTTTAATATAAATGCAAATCTTGAGGGAAGTGGACAAGCTAGCGTATGAAATTCAGAAGCGAAAAGAGAAAAGTTTTTTTTTTCTTTTTGGGTACTCGAAACAGTTTATGCCATCGTTTATTGATATTCGACACAATTTTCGAAGATATCACAAAATTAAATCTCGTAACATGCAATTTAGGAGGGAAAGGACTGCATCTCCTTAATAATATAGGTTACTCTGTAACCTAGCTAGGATACAGTACTGTACCCATATCAAACTATAACGACCTGTTGCGTACATGCCACATCTTTGTAAATATCTTCTTTCTAGTCTAAAACCTACTAATTCTAATTAATTTAATATGTATTTACTGTAACATGATTTTTTTTTATACAAAAGGGTGACATACGAGCAGGTGGTTCACGTGATGCTCAGTGATTACCGCCGCTTATGAACACCCGCAATACTAGGCATAGCAGATGCGTTGCCGGCCTTCGAGTGACTCCCCCCCCCCCTCCATTAGGGGAGGGGGTGGGCCTCCGGTTACCTGCACTCACCAGACGAAACGCAGAAGTTTGTTAGACTTCTACTTTACACCGGTATTCTGTGTGGTCGTGTTACTTCCCCGGTCGAGCCGCCTTATTCAAGCAACAACAAAAGCTGATGCGTGGCTCTACCAATATTAAAATGTGGATTGGATTGATTGATAAATTTATGTAATGTTATTGTAGACCTTTGCCATATGGTGACGGCGTAATAATGTTCCATTCGTGGGTGTAAAAGGCAACTATGGCAAAAGCCTTGAAATTAAATAGGCTACTGTTTAGTTACGGGATATTAAGAGCGAAATATATCAGACCCAAATTCCGGCCTGTAACGTGTAGCAGCTTTAAAGGTGCAAGGTGTCTGGTACTGCTATCACCAATTCATTGGCGAACCTCATACAGAAGAGCCCCGTTGTGCAGTGGGTGTTACATTGTACCGTTGGCTTGGACATTATAACGGCGATTGGCTCACCACTTGACACTTTTTCCAAAATAAACTAACAATAAAACAATACGAAAATAACAAAAATATAATTACTTTTATTTATTAAGTCACGTCAGCCGAGTGGTTGGGTGGTCGGAATTTCAAGTCGAGAGACACGAGTTCGATCCCCAGGTGGCAGGCTCGTACCAATGGGTTTTTCAAAAACCTATGTACGAATTATGTCGTTGGCTTGGACATAAAGACGGCAACGAGCTCACCACCTGTCACGTTATCCCGAAAATATCTTCGGTGGAAGGTGGATCGAAGGGACTTAATTGTTTAGACTAGACCTCTGTCTAGCAATCTAATACAGGATTGGGAATTGCGTGAAGATATTTATTTATTTATTTATTTATTCACTCTTATTTATTTAGTTACACTTAAGTAGATGTTGTATTTGTATTCAATGCAAGTTGTTTTAGTATATTTTTCTTAAAATCTTCCAGCTATTAACATATCAGTATGGGCCCGCCGAAATATCAGTACTGCGGCATTTTTACTGTAGCATAACACTAAGTCGCTTGCCTTTTTGTTGCTACGATCCATTATAATGTAAAATTATTCATATTTCATACATTTATACCTTTTTGTTTAATATGTTTATATTGATTTATTGTAACCATGAATAAACATTTCTGTTTTTCTTTCTTTCTTCAAATAAGCTTCGGTGGAAAGTGGGCTCAAAGGATATCTCTTATACAAGCATAGGAAATTAACGTGAACATAACGTGAAGCCATTATAAAAATCATATTTTAAGCCTACCATATTATAAGTCTCTCATTTTCGATCTCTTCATTCAATTCACAAAGCAATTGCATTTTTACTGTTTGCCTCTAGTGCGATTCCAATCCGCATATCCTAAGCTTCAGAGGCAAACAGGTCACCAGCAAACAGGCTATCGGATCTTCAAGCACTAAATCTCGATTATATATGATTCGCACAGTGTTATCTTCATATACACATATATAATTTTGTAAAGTATTTTATGCCAACCAGCAGACATACTAACATAAACGAAATACGAAGGTTCGGATAACGAATCGGATAATTTCTTACCGTTATTATTACAGAGCTATTATTGTAAAATTGCATTCCCTTAATTCCATTTGAGAATACAAATGGCATAATAAATATGTTAACTGATTCGAAGAGTAGAGCCGCAATTCTCTGGAAGGGAGTATCCCCAGATCTAGAAAGAGAAGCTGTTTTTATAGAATAGGGGGCAAACGAGCTGGTGGATTACGTGATGGTAAGTGATTACCGCCGCCCATGAACACCAATACTAGAGGAATAGCAAATGCATTGCCGGTGGCAAAAGGACGTGTTGATGGAATTATTGACTATGCCGTAAGGTACGATGGTAAAATTCAGCGGCTGGGATTAATCCGAATAATTCCTCGGAGCACTCCCCGTAGTAAATCTTATAAAAAAGGCAAAGAGAGGCAACATCTCTTCGCAAAGCCAGGAGATCTAACCGATCAGATAGAACATGGTCGTCGACGATTCGGTCAAATGGTGGGTAACATTGGGGTACCCCCGCCCAGAGCTGAAAACAGTACTCCATATGCAGCCGACATGCGCCTTTTAAAATTTTCAAACTATTCTGTTTCAAAACTTTGTTTCAATCCTAAAATCGTGTTACGTTTTTCGTAGAAGGCCACGAAACTCGTCACATCGAAAGAAGCTATCTAATACAAAGCCTCAGTTTTTGGCTTCCTCTATGCGAATAACACTTTATTTTAACTTAACACTTTATTTTTAGTGTCGGATTATATTTTGTGTGTAAGCTATATATAAGACGGGGCGTTTATAATCAGTAAAGGTTTTGTTTAATATCATCAGCAATATTCATACAACTTCACCTAGTACCGGGTATAGGACTCCTAAAGTTTGTGTACAAGATTACTACCACTTACTAAGCCACGTACTCTTCTATTTCTGATTTCATATTTTTGTACGCAGTTTATTAAATTTAAAAAGTATACAAAATTATTACAATAAAATTAATTCTATTTAAATTTTAAAATATCACATGAAAATAGGGGATTCGTCTATCATTCCACTATTATAAATTCAATGTTTCACTGTGTTTGCGTAGAACACGCATATTGAGTTTCCCTGAATAAATTTGATTTCATACAGAGTTACGTTATACAAAGCCGCTTTTGTCGAGTCAGATTACGGCTTGTCAAATACACTCTCTTTGTATATCCGTTCCATTTTGGTAAACAAAATATTCGCGTACTGTATATCATTTGATAAAAACAAATGGACTCGGTATAACGGCCTTTTCGCCATGAACTATTCTCCAATTTTATAGAGTTGTTTAAATTATCGGAGTATCGGAAAAGTTTGCGAGAAAATTACATCTATATCTTACATAATGGATAAACGTAATGTTTTGTCATCACAAAATACACTTAAAAGTAGAAAATATCTAAAAATAGTTAACGAGCTCCGTGGATGAGTGGAGTACGTGGTAAGGTGGTGCTTTTGAGGTCCCCGGGTTCGATTACCCGACGGGTCAATGTAGAAAACCCACATATTCTCGGATCTGTTTGTTTGAGGTGCCTTCGCTGTTTCCGATTCCATAACACAAGCACTTTAGCTGCTTACTTTGGGATTAGAGCAATGTGTGAGATGTTGGCTCTCTCCGCTTTGTTGGTCTCTGGGCCAACAGCCTCTCATGGATGGTTTTCAGTCGATTTTCCTCCTTCTATCTTCATACCATTCCCAATCCCGGGGTAGACAAAATTTGAGTTAAGTACTATCAAACCATCTTTCACCGAGGACATTTTTTGGGACAACATCACGTTGTGGCGAGCCTGTCGCCGACTTTATATCAAAGACAACGATATAAGTACTACTTTTACTACATGTACTACTTTATATCAAAACTTGAAAAAGTCGTACAAAAGTTTTGGTGCCTTCTCAACCGGTAGACGGTGCATGCATCAAGAGTTTCCCTACAGGGACACCCAAACATATTCGAAAATTCATCATTATCATGGAAACGGTGTATAAAATTCCACTGCACAACATGGGCCTCTCCTGTACTGGAGGATTTGCCCGTCATCTGGTCTGGTTAGTATATTCTTAAGCAACCATCTCACATTACATTATTTAACTTTTAAAAAATAAATATCTTCACATCATTTCCAATACAGGAGAAGACAGAAGTCTAGACAATTAAGACCTTCGACCCACCTTCCACCAAATATATTTTAGGGATACTAACTTTATATAAATAATTTTAAGAATCTCACGGATTGAAGGATGATTTAATAAAATACTAGATCATAATAAATCACACCAACGTCGGGCGGCAACGTCTGGTCTGCGAAAAACGAAATACTGAAAACTTGTACTGAATTGAATTTTTACTGAAACTGAACCTTTACATGCCATTAGGTATTTACATGTACTTACTTGAAACTGAATCTTAAAATGCCGTTAAGTAGGTAAGTAAAATAACTTACATTCCGTTAACGTTTTAAATACAAAACAGAACAAAATATTTTTCTCCGCGTTATTACATAATCTACATAGTGAGCTTCTCGTCTCTACATAACCTTCCTTATAGTTAGTAACATAGGCTACTTTTATTTTATAAACATAATTAGGGTTCTGGGATAAGTTTTAAAACTTTAAAACAGCTAGTATCGAATAAAAATTTACCATATATGAAATCAGATATTTTATCCGACCGCGCTATCGATTTTAGTCTGAAACTGTCGTAAATTACGGGACGGATAATCCTGCACCGATCTTTTTAAAGTTATGTAAAGGAAGGTTATATAGAGACGAGAAGCTCATTATGTAGATTCTGTAATAACCCTGAGAAAAATATTGTTTTCTGTTTTGTATTTAAAACGTTAACGGAATGTAAGTTATTTTACTTACCTACTTAACGGCATATAAAAGTACAGTTTCAACTAAGTACATGCAAGTACCTAACGGCATGTAAAGGTTCAGTTTCAGTAAAACTTTGTTCAATACGAGAGTTTTCAGTATCTCGTTCTTCGCAGTCCAGACATTGCCGCCCGACGTTGGGCTGATTTATTATGATCTAGTAATTTATAAAGAGTCCCGATAGCCAAGTGGTTGGGTGGTCGGAATTTCGAGTCAATAGACCCGAGTTCGATTCCCAGATGGTAGGCTCGTACCAATGGGTTTTTTAAAAACTTATGTACGCATATAGCTTTGGCTTGGACGTTAGGACGGCGACGGGCTCACCACCTGTCACGTTGGCCCGAAAATATCTTCGGTGGAAGGTGGGTCGAAGGGATTTATCTGTCTAGACTAGACCTCTGTCTACCCCTGTATAGGGAATTGCGTGAAGATATTTATTTATTTTATTATTATTATTTATTTTGTTAAATCACCGTTCAATCCGTATATACATATATATATATATATATATATATATATATATATATATATATATATATATATATATATATATATATATATATATATATATATATACATATATATATATATATATATATATATATATATATATATATATATATATATATATATATATATATATATATATATATATATATATATAATATATATATATATATATATATATATATATATATATATATATATATATATATATATATATATATATATATATATATATATATATATATATATAGTTTAGTTGAACAATCTTTCACCGAAGACATTTTTTGGGACAACATCACGTTGTGGTGAGCCTATCGCCTTAGGCGTATAAAGTCCACGGCACTACATGGGCCTCTCCTGTACTGGAGGATGTACCCGTCATCTGGTCCGGTTGGGATATTCTTAAGCCAACATCTCACATTACATAATTATTTAACTGTAATAAAATAAATATCTTCACACCATTCCCAATACAGGGGTAGACAGAAGTCTAGACAATTAAGTCCTTTCGATCCACCTTCCACTAAATATTTTTAGGGACATTAACTTTGTAGCAATAATTTTAAAAATCTGACGGATTGAACGGTGATTTAACAAAATAAATAATAATAATAAAATAAATAAATATCTTCACGCAATTCCCTATACAGGGGTAGACAGAGGTCTAGTCTAGACAGATAAATCCCTTCGACCCACCTTCCACCGAAGATATTTTCGGGACAACGTGACAGGTGGTGAGCCCGTCGCCGTCCTAACGTCCAAGCCAAAGCTATATGCGTACATAAGTTTTTAAAAAACCCATTGGTACGAGCCTACCATCTGGGAATCGAACTCGGGTCTATTGACTCGAAATTCCGACCACCCAACCACTTGGCTATCGGGACTCTTTATAAATTACTAGATCATAATAAATCAGACCAACGTCGGGCGGCAATGTCTGGACTGCGAAGAACGAGATACTGAAAACTCTCGTATTGAACAAAGTTTTACTGAAACTGAACCTTTACATGCCGTTAGGTACTTGCATGTACTTAGTTGAAACTGTACTTTTATATGCCGTTAAGTAGGTAAGTAAAATAACTTACATTCCGTTAACGTTTTAAATACAAAACAGAAAACAATATTTTTCTCAGGGTTATTACAGAATCTACATAATGAGCTTCTCGTCTCTATATAACCTTCCTTTACATAACTTTTAAAAAAGATCGGTGCAGGATTATCCGTCCCGTAATTTACGACAGTTTCAGACTAAAATCGATAGCGCGGTCGGATAAAATATCTGATTTCATATATGGTAAATTTTTATTCGATACTAGCTGTTTTAAAGTTTTAAAACTTATCCCAGAACCCTAATTATGTTTATAAAATAAAAGTAGCCTATGTTACTAACTATAAGGAAGGTTATGTAGAGACGAGAAGCTCACTATGTAGATTATGTAATAACGCGGAGAAAAATATTTTGTTCTGTTTTGTATTTAAAACGTTAACGGAATGTAAGTTATTTTACTTACCTACTTAACGGCATTTTAAGATTCAGTTTCAAGTAAGTACATGTAAATACCTAATGGCATGTAAAGGTTCAGTTTCAGTAAAAATTCAATTCAGTACAAGTTTTCAGTATTTCGTTTTCGCAGACCAGACGTTGCCGCCCGACGTTGGTGTGATTTATTATGATCTAGTATTTTATTAAATCATCCTTCAATCCGTGAGATTCTTAAAATTATTTATATAAAGTTAGTATCCTAAAATATATTTGGTGGAAGGTGGAAATATATATATATATATATATATATATATATATATATATATATATATATATATATATATATATATATATATATATATATATATATATATATATATATATATATATATATATATATATATATATATATATATATATATATATATATATATATATATATATATATTTTTTTTTTTTTTTAATTACCTTTGTATATCTTTCGTTTCGTTCGATCAAAGAACGTCAAAATTAATCAATTTAAATGCATTGAAGATGAAGATGAAGGCTCTTATCAAAAGTATAAACCATGTGTTTTTATTATTCTTTATTTATTCTATGACATAAACAGATAAACCTATAAATATATCCCGAAATATAATTATAAGACCTCCGTAACGAATAGCATGCATACCGGTTTTATGGATACGCCAGTTTCGAGGTCAGGGGTTCGATTCCCAGTGGAGTAAAAGTAGATATCATTTTTTGTACCTTTGTTTGTGGTACCTTTCATGTTTCTGATTTCATGTGCATTAGCTACTTACTTTGGGATCAGAAAAATGTATGTGATGTTATCCTTCTAGGTATTATTTTATTCATTATTTATTACTGGGTATTAATTTTCATTAAAATAAAAATAATTTAATTTAAAAATAAATAGTAGTTTGGGTGGGAAATTGGATGACATAAAAGTAAATTGTTTGCTGTATGCCGATGACGCAGTGATTATTGTACCGTCAGAGGCAGAACTGCAGACATTAGTCACGCGAAAGTTAATATTAAAAGGGGTCGAGGTAGGCCGAGACTAACTTTTGAAGACCATGTGAGAAAATCGCTCGAAGACGGGAGGGTCAAGAGTACTCGGCTACCTCGACGTGCATGTATGAACAAAATGACGAACTGAATGAAGTGAAAGAATAAGGATCGTGAGACTTAGCGATCTGTTCTCTCTGGCTACCCCGTCAGGGATTGTGCGTAAAGATAAATAAATAAATAAAAATACCAGACCAAAATTCAGCAGCCTAGTGATGCGGAACAGCATCTAAAGTACATGTTGTCCAGTACTGTGATCGCCACTCAGCTTGCCAATCGTGGCGATTATGGCATACCCTCTCGTATCGACCTAAGTCTTGAAGTTGACTTTACAGGATGTTATGACGGCTGAAACTTTAATTTATTTTATACAAGTTTTTAAATTTTTATTTAAATAAAGTATTGAAAATATTATTTAACGTGTGATAAAAAATCTTCTTTTGGTATTTTTGTAAGCATTCAAATTAACACATACTATAATTCACCAAATACTAGGATGATCAGTGCTCTACATAGTGCAGTCATTCTAACGCATAATTTCACCTCAGTTTATTAGAGACAAGTTGACAGGTGGCGAAGTCTATCGCCGCCTTAGTTTCCAACCCAACAATACAAATGTTTAATCTTCTTTTTTTTATTAAAACCTTTACGAAATAAAAATATACCAGAATAAACGTTAAGTAAGCAGAGAACTGTGCGCTCGAGATAAAAACACAATTTAAATCCCAATTTAATTTTTAAATTAATCAGAATTAGGTCAGATGTACAAATACGTCGTACGTATTTGTACATCTGACCGATTGTGTTGCAGTAGTTATGAGTACAAAGGAAAACAGCGGGATCTCTAATTACTTTCGAGAACGACGTTTCCAACAAAAGTAGGAAAATTCAGATAACTTTAGTGTTTTGTCACGTAATAGTTGTCTGTGACTACAATTCCCTATGTTATCTAATAAAAAGTACGAAAGTGAATGAAACAACACCTTTGCTTCAAGGACCTCGCAGAATACGGGCATGAATTAGGGATATCTTATGCTTCTGCATTCCGTCCTGCAAGTGAAGTAACCGGAGACTTAATTTGAAGGTAGAGTAAATACTAACTACATGGCTGTCGAGTCGTCGACACCTCATATTATTAACGTTTCCCATCTACGCTCCAGTAGAACCCACTTATGAGGTGCATTCGAGTTCCTAATGTAAAATCAGTCATATTTCTTATTTCTTGTATTTATGCAAATGCTACACATCTCAAATGAAATGATTTTCGGATTTTGTGATCCCCCGTGACCACGGATGCTGTAAAGTAAACGTCGGGAAATAAAAATAGTTTGTTAAAAACTAATTAAAAACGTGATAAAATCCGAAAATCGTTTTATATAAGATTAACG
Source organism: Sericinus montela (assembly GCA_029286605.1). Lineage (NCBI taxonomy): Eukaryota > Metazoa > Arthropoda > Insecta > Lepidoptera > Papilionidae > Sericinus > Sericinus montela. The sequence continues at coordinate 4,790,777 of JAGSMR010000050.1, forward strand.
ATATTTCCTTAGTCGTCTCTTACAAAACATACTGGAAGAAACGGTGATTATTTTTAGTTTTTATTTCTATAGAGATGTGGTAAATATTTTGCACTCAGGTTATTTTAACGTAAGTTTTCTACATGTATCTGTATCTTAGTGTATGATGTCCCTCAAACAAAGAGAAAACATGCACTCCATGGGCATTCACTTCTTTATTATTTTATGAATTAATTTTTTTGATTATTAACAAATGTATCATTAAATTTAACAGCTTGGTAAAACTTGAGTACTTTTCAAATTAATTGAACGAATTAAGATAGGTACGCAGTAGGTACCAAAAAAAACTCTGTATATCTAAAAAAAACTATATTTTATTATACCATTTACCATTTTATTATAATGAGGTACAACTCTAAAGAAAATGTATTCAAATTGCAAAGAATTATTGACAGTAATTGGTAGGATCTCTCACGGATACAACCCTCTGAATCACAACAATATTCGACATAACCCTTATCATGTTAAACCTTTTCATGTAAAAGGCCATGTATTAAATACATTATCTTAGAAAATAAGATTGAAAATGTGAACGATCCTTTTCAATTCGATTTCGGTGATGTAAGAATATTAATAATCGGTGACTTCTGTCAGGTCTTCGTAAACATAAACATATCTTACATAACGGGTGTACGATTTTTTTTGTTTTAATGTTATTAAGTTTATTTTAAGTTTATTGAAATATTATAAAATAGTGTCAAAATTTAAAAAATAAGATTTTTTAATTTTGACACTATTTTTCATACGGAGGTAAGTTTCCCATACTGAGGGCCTATAATAAAGTCTTTTCGTCACACTTCTCAACGCAGCGATGGCGAGCCTGAAGCCGTCTTAATTTCCAAGCTTATATGCAGCTAATATAATATCTTATTGTTTTAGGTAACCGACAAAAATAGCGCAGAGGTTCTCAATTCAACTTGTATATTGTACGCCTCATACCGCGAAACGGTCGAGTTTGTGGTCTTGAACGCACCTCTCACAACATATTGACACTTTACATAGTAGATTTATTTTAAAAAAGCAGTTAGAACAATAAATTCAGTAAAAAAAAAGTATTTTAATAGGAAAAAAAAATTTGTTAAAAAAACTTTCAAATGATTGGTGGATGACTCCTGAAAAATTGGAAGTATCAGGAGTGGGTTTCGTTTATTATCTTCAGAATAACATCAAGTTGTTTCCTTTTTCAAATCAATACCCTTTTTTAAATTAATAATACAATAGTTTTGTAAGAAAAACTTCACTGTTTACACTTTTTCACAATGTGTATTAAATTAGCAGCCGTTCAGAAGTTTTAGCGTGAAAGAGTAACGCACATCCATCCCTTCTCACATACTTTCCATTAAAATTTAAGTAGGATAAAGATTTTATTATGTATTAAATATAGATTTAAAAATACGTAGATAGTTTTGTGAACGTATTGTTATTGAAATTGTTTTATTACGACTATATTTGGGCCATTTATTTGTGTTCTAATTTGTTTAAATTTCCAATATTTTTTTTTTCAATTCCACCTCACTCGCTTACAAAGCTCGCTGACCATTGACCTACCACGACCGCATTAAACGCTATATATACACTGCGTAATTTTTTGGATTGGGTTTTTCCCAATTAAACAGATATAAAACATAAAATATAAACATGTTTCTACGAGACCGGGGTTTTTATAGCTTCAGAATGATGTACTGTTCTCGTATTTTAGATAGCATAGTACGCTTTGTTTTAAATAAAACGATTTTGCTTTATTCTTCTTATTTAAAAACCGAATTATTATTATGTTACGCGAATAATTTTGCATTAACAATTAAATGAGAGTTAAGAGGAGTGGAATTTTAGATTTAGTAATAATTTTTGGAAATTTAAATTCCACTTTTATTATAATTTATTACGCGTTACTTTTAAAAATAATTACTTTTTGAAATCACATAAATCATAGAGTAGTCTGATTTCTATAATTCTTTTCTTGTTTAATAGTATTAAATAAATAGATTTTCGAATTTTATCACGTTTTTAATTAGTTTTTACAAACCATTTTTATTTCCCTACATTTCGGATACATTACAGCATCCGTGGTCACGGGACGACGACAGAAATAGTTTGTAAAAAGTAATTAAAAACGCGATATAACCCGAAAATCGTTTTATTTAAAATATGTAGTATTCGCGTAAATACAAGAAATCATTAATAGCATATCATTTGAAATTGGTACCAAGTAAAATTGAATAAATACATTTGTCCTCTAAGGTTAAAATATTTTTTGCTGTTTACTTCCTTACATTTTTGACATATCAGTTATGTATTAAAAAAAATGTGTTCTTGCCTTGTCAAGTAAGACAAAAACTTTATTAAATTTTTACAGCCTTTTATTTAAAAGATAAAGTAGATACAATTTGCCAGTTTTAAAGTAGGATTGGATTTGTTGGTAGCAATGTATGTGATGTTGTCCCTATCCGCCCTGTTGGCCTCCGGGAAATCGACTTAAAACCCTTCACGTGAAGTTGTTGGCTTCGCGTGGAGGTTTAAATCGATATTCTATCCTCCTTCTGCCAATGGGATATAAATATTTGTAAAAACAATTTTGTGCCGTAATGCCACATGGCAGTGGCTTAAGAAAATCTGCCATCACGTCTCAGCCCATGGGTCTTGTAAATGTCGAATGAAGGAGCTCAACATATCAGGAGGCAGCAGCGTCTAAAAGACCAGTAAAAATGTCATAATAGGCTAGAAAAATATGTGTATAAAAATAAAAACATGATAAAATGTGCAGTTTTGGATACTTAGACTTTGATTTATTTATTGTATGAAATCAATTTATTGCATTAATTTAATAAATATGCGACTGCATCCAATCGACATAAGAACCGACTCGTGTATACACACTTGGCCAGTTGAATACTCCACAAGGCCATGGTCCGTACGACATTATTCCGACTACGAACCAATTTCGAGTGTTAGGCATTTGTACCATTAACGGACCACCAGAGTCACTGCGACAAGTGTCTTTTGCTTGCGAATCTCCTATACACAATTGTTTCTCAGTAATCGTCCGGTTTGCTCTCTTATATTGATTCATGCACCTTCCTCTACTTACAATATTTACACGCGACTTAAGTTTTACTTCTGAGATAATGCTTGTTTCTGTTTTTCCCCAACCAGCTACTTCCACATCATATCCCAATTAATTATTGTTTCGTTGATCTTCAGTTAACGGCAAGCAAATCGGTCGGACAAAGTCATTATAAGTAACGTCCTCGGATAACCTCAAAGCGCAATATCACTGAGCTGATTCTCATCATAATTATGGTAATCTTCGTGAACAATTATTTCATCAACACCGATGTCCAATACATTCGGACTGCAGTAGTCAAAAATGCAATCCCTTTGACTTGAAACATTCCATTCTCCAAGTCGAACTTGACTCAATCTCCAAGTGGCCGGCATATCAGGTCCTTTGATGCAATGGGCAGCAGTGAGAACATATCTCGACGAAATCAAAGCTCCGGCGCAGTAGAAACCCCAACCTTTGGGCTTATCATATCTAATTAGGGCTAACCACGGGTGTTCATCAAGTTCGGTCACATTGACACCTATGATCCCATCATTGTTTTGAATGCCACAAATGGTTGTATTTTGCATTAAATTTAATGTTGAATCTTCTCTCTGCCTTGAAGTAAGTTTCCATGGGCAGCATATATTTTCCAACTTAGCACCTTTGGGATTAGAGTCACAACGAAACTTCTCAAAGTCTAATACATATTGTTTGTTTTGCGATAAATGTTCATCGCCTTTACACTCTTTTATCTTGACACAAGTTGTTTCATCGGGACATTTTGCATGTGCCGATACAACTACATCTAACTTTAACAAAATACTTATGGTAACTATCACCTTGCATAGTCTATTCATAATAAATACACGTGTATTGATTGATTAATTCACAAAAACGTCGTATTAAACGCAACGACTGTCCGTACAGTTCTGACACGTGAGGTCGGACGAAGTTTACAGTTAATTACATTTAGCAATGTGATAACATTGAAAACATAAACAGTAGGCTGACTCTACGTGCGTGGGTCATCAGGAACAGATCGCAACATTTTAGAGGTATATAATAGTTACCGTAACCTTGCATTGAATACTCTATATGTTTATAAAATCTAAGAGTCTTCTAGTGCATAAGATATATAACACAATCACTTTTTAAAGACCTATACACTTACATGGTTTGTTGTTATGTTTAACCCACACTTTATGAAAAGCATTGGCAAGGTCTTAAAAAATTTCAGTGATTTTTCCCTGTATCCAAATTAGAAAAAACGTAATTTGTCATTCTGAAATTACTTAATTGGTAATGTTTGTATACAATTTTTATTGATTTCAAAGTGTATAAGTAATGCTGAACTTTTTATATAAGTTATTTATATACTATGTAATACATTAGTTAGCATTGTCTTACTAATGTTCACTGGTTGTTAAGTAATGAATATTAAGCTGTAATTTGCAAACATTTCAGTACGGCGTACGGCGCCGATGCCAATAACAGGCATAAATAAAGAAAGAGATAAAAATCTCCATAGAGTAGTCTGATTTCTATAATTCTTTCTTGTTTAATAGTATTAAATAAATAGATTTTCGAATTTTATCACGTTTTAATTACTTTTTACAAACCATTTTTATTTCCCTACATTTCGGATACTTTACAGCATCCGTGGTCACGGGACGACGACAGAAATAGTTTGTAAAAGTAATTAAAACGCGATATAACCCGAAAATCGTTTTATTTAAAATATGTAATATTCGCGTAAATACAAGAAATCATTAATAGCATATCATTTGAAATTGGTACCAATTAAAATTGAATAAATACATTTGTCCTCTAAGAGTAAAATATTTTTTGCTGTTTACTTCCTTACATTTTTGACATATCAGTTAAGTATTAAAAAATGTGTTCTTGCCTTGTCAAGTAAGACTAAAACTTTATTAAATTTTTACAGCTTTTATTTAAAAGATAAAGTAGATACAATTTGCCAGTTTTAAAGTAGGATTGGATTTGTTGGTAGCAATGTATGTGATGTTGTCCCTATCCGCCTTGTTGGCCTCCGGGAAATCGACTTAAAACCCTTCACGTGAAGTTGTTGGCTTCGCGTGGAGGGTTTTAAGTCGATGTTTCTCCTGTCCTCCTTCTGCCAATGGGATATAAATATTTGTAAAAACAATTTTGTGCCGTAATGCCACATGGCAGTGGCTTAAGAAAATCTGCCATCACGTCTCAGCCCATGGGTCTCGTAAATGTCGAATGAAGGACCTCAACATATCAGGAGGCAGCAGAGTCTAAAAGACCAGTAAAAATGTCATAATAGGCTAGAAAAATATGTGTATAAAAATAAAAACATGATAAAATGTGCAGTTTTGGATACTTAGACTTTGATTTATTTATTGTATGAAATCAATTTATTGCATTAATTTAATAAATATGCGACTGCATCCAATCGACATAAGAACCGACTCGTGTATACACACTTGGCCAGTTGAATACTCCACAAGGCCATGGTCCGTACGACATTATTCCGACTACGAACCAATTTCGAGTGTTAGGCATTTGTACCATTAACGGACCACCAGAGTCACTGCGACAAGTGTCTTTTGCTTGCGAATCTCCTGTACACAATTGTTTCTCAGTAATCGTCCGGTTTGCTCTCTTATATTGATTCATGCACCTTCCTCTACTTACAATATTTACACGCGACTTAAGTTTTACTTCTGAGATAATGCTTGTTTCTGTTTTTCCCCAACCAGCTACTTCCACATCATATCCCAAATAATTATTGTTTCGTTGATCTTCAGTTAACGGCAAGCAAATCGGTCGGACAAAGTCATAATAAGGAACGTCCTCGGATAACCTCAAAAGCGCAATATCACTGAGCTGATTCTCATCATAATTGTGGTAATCTTCGTGAACAATTATTTCATCAACACCGATGTCCAATACATTCGGACTGCAGTAGTCAAAAATGCAATCCCTTTGACTTGAAACATTCCATTCTCCAAGTCGAACTTGACTCAATCTCCAAGTGGCCGGCATATCGAGTCCTTTGATGCAATGGGCAGCAGTGAGAACATATCTCGACGAAATCAAAGCTCCGGCGCAGTAGAAACCCCAACCTTTGGGCTTATCATATCTAATTAGGGCTAACCACGGGTGTTCATCAAGTTCGGTCACATTGACACCTATGATCCCATCATTGTTTTGAATGCCACAAATGGTTGTATTTTGCATTAAATTTAATGTTGAATCTTCTCTCTGCCTTGAAGTAAGTTTCCATGGGCAGCATATATTTTCCAACTTAGCACCTTTGGGATTAGAGTCACAACGAAACTTCTCAAAGTCTAATACATATTGTTTGTTTTGCGATAAATGTTCATCGCCTTTACACTCTTTTATCTTGACACAAGTTGTTTCATCGGGACATTTTGCATGTGCCGATACAACTAAATCTAACTTTAACAAAATACTTATGATAACTATCACTTTGCATAGTCTATTCATAATAAATACACGTGTATTGATTGATTAATTCACAAAAACGTCGTATTAAACGCAACGACTGTCCGTACAGTTCTGACACGTGAGGTCGGACGAAGTTTACAGTTAATTACATTTAGCAATGTGATAACATTGAAAACATAAACAGTAGGCTGACTCTACGTGCGTGGGACATCAGGAACAGATCGCAACATTTTAGAGGTATATAATAGTTTCCGTAACCTTGCATTGAATACTCTATATGTTTATAAAATCTAAGAGTCTTCTAGTGCGCCAAGATATATAACACAATCACTTTTTAAAGACCTATACACTTACATGGTTTGTTGTTATGTTTAAGCCACACTTTATGAAAAGCATTGGCAAGGTCTTAAAAAAATTTCAGTGATTTTTCCCTGTATCCAAATTAGAAAAAACGTAATTTGTCATTCTGAAATTACTTAATTGGTAATGTTTGTATACAATTTTTATTGATTTCAAAGTGTATAAGTAATGCTGAACTTTTTATATAAGTTATTTGTATACTATGTAATACATTAGTTAGCATTGTCTTACTAATGTTCACTGGTTGTTAAGTAATGAATATTAAGCTGTAATTTGCAAAAATTTCAGTATGGCGTACGGCGCCGATGCTAATAACAGGCATAAATAAAGAAAGAGATAAAAAATTCATCGAATGCATGTAAGAAACGGTGGCTCGGAGGTAAGAGTGTTGCCCCGATATTTTAAAAAAAATTTCTCTTAAATTTATAAACGCTTCCATACTCGTGGGCTGGTGGTCGTGGATGAACTTATTAATTACCAACAGTTTTACCGATGTCAGTAAAATAGGTTTTAACTGAGTTTAATGATTGTTTTGGCGAAGCAGACAATTGTAATGTATTGTATAGTGTCGTTCTGTTGGCTTTATTTTTATTTTGTTGCTGAGTTGATTTTTTAGTTGTTTGTTTCGGCTTTATTAAATAAAATAAAAACAAGTTATTAAATAGCTTCACGCAATTCCCAATACAAGGGTAGACAGAGGTCTAGTCTAGACAATTAAGTCCCTTCGACCCACCTTCCACCGAAGATATTTTTGGACAACGTGACAGGTGGTGAGCCCGTCGCCGTCTCTATGTCCAAGCCAACGTAGAATATATTTCGTTCATAAGTTTTTGAAAAACCCATTGGTACTGGCATCATACTTGGGTCTCTTGACTCGAAATTCCGAGCACCCAACCACTCGGCTATCGAGAGTTTTAAATGTTTTTCGTATTTTATTCTAATTATTCCTATATCTTATGTATAAAAATGACGATGTCATTATCAGGTGTTGTTTTGATCTTTTTATGTAGGTTATCTTTGTTTTTAATGCAGTGAAGTCCCGGGGTAATCCCCGGATCCATAATTCTTTCCGAATAGGTAAATTTACAAATTTAGGGGCGTCCATAAATTACATGAGGTGTTTAAGGGGGAGGGGTCGAGTCAAATCTCATCTAATCTTACGTTGGAGAGAGGGGGGGGGGGTCTCGGCAAATATCACGCAATTTTTTCTGATTGAAACAAAAAATATATATTTTACTGAAGTGCAGATGATTTTACTGAAAATCATATGGACATGTTGGTTCCAATAGTCTCTCTTCAGACCGTGCATGATTCTCCGTGAATTGAATTAGAGTAGATATTTTTTTTAATCACAGTAGTTACGATTTAAGTATTCTATTGTAAAATTTTTATTACACTTATAATTAAACTCTCAGCAATATTGATTACTAGTCTTAACCAATCAACGCGTTTACGTAACAAACCCACATTTTGCAAAACGCAATCCAACGCGTTTACGTTGTTACCACATTTTGGTAATCTCACGTGAGATTGGGGGATGGGGAGGGGGTTGAATAAAATCTCACGACATCTCACCAGGGGGGAGGGAGGGACAGAAAATTCGAAAAAACACCTCACGTAATTTATGGACGCCCCCTTTGGTTTTTTTTTTTCAATCACTTGTCTTATAAAATTAATTATTATTTCAGCTGCCATGTGTGAATCATTTGCGCTGTAGAATTGTTTAAAGTTAACCTGTTTGATATCTTTATCTATCTAATTGTAGTCTATATGAACAACTATTTATTTTGCAAATTTTTACGTATATATAAATGGTACAAATTTTTTTTTTTAATAAGCCCATAGGAGCCTTGGGGTTCGAACTCGATTTCTCTTGACTCGAACTAGTTTTTGCTTAGGGTTGTTCTCAATTGAAAAGATATAAGAAAGGAGGTATATTCCTACGTTCTTACCAAACCATACTTTCATAATAAGTGTCATAACACGCTATCAAGTCCACTGCTGAACATGGGCCTCCTCAAAGATAGCCACTTACAGCGGCCCTGTGCCATCGATATCCATTGACATTCATTAATTTATTACTTTGACATAATTTTAGTAGTTAATGATAATACTGCATGTGCAAGCACCTTAACATAGGAAAAACTGTGTACTAGGCAACTACGTATCTACGTACTAGAAATTACTCAAGGTAATTAATAAATAATAAAAAAATTAAAACGTAGTTTTATCAAAAAAAAAAAGAAACAAAGAAGCTTAGAGCTAATTTTATATACGAGTATGTTAATGTATTTTGAAGCAATTTCATTCTAAGATAGAGAAATTGTTGATAAAAAGAACATAATAAAATGTTGGATAATTTTCTTTGATTTATTTATTATTACAACAAATATTTATTCTAAGAAAATATAGTATTTGGACTCAATCTAATGCATATGCGACTGTATTCAGTTGACATACGGACAGACACGTGTATACACACCTGATCCGTACGAAACTATTCCTCAGAGCGCAATTACAGTTTGCTGATTCTCATTACAAGCTTTGTAATTTTCGTGAACAATTGTTTCTTCCACACCGATGTCAACGATATAAATCGTAAATAAGCTTTAGGGATTGAACTCTGGTCTCTTGAATCGTAATCGATTCTCTAATTTCGATCACCCATCCACTCGGCTATAATGACAATTTATATCAAAGAGCTGTTAATATGAAATTTTTTTGCTCTATTCCCATTGTATATATAAATAGTACAAATTTTTTAATAAGCCCATAGCAGCCTTGGGGTTCGAACTCGATTTCTCTTGACTCGAACTAGTTTTTGCTTAGGGTTGTTCTCAATTGAAAAGATATAAGAAAGGAGGTATATTCCTACGTTCTTACCAAACCATACTTTCATAATAAGTGTCATAACACGCTATCAGAAGTCCACTGCTGAACATGGGCCTCCTCCAAAGATAGCCACTTACAGCGGCCCTGTGCCATCGATATCCATTGACATTCATTAATTTATTACTTTGACATAATTTTAGTAGTTAATGATAATACTGCATGTGCAAGCACCTTAACATAGGAAAAACTGTGTACTAGGCAACTACGTATCTACGTACTAGAAATTACTCAAGGTAATTAATAAATAATAAAAAATTAAAACGTAGTTTTATTAAAAAAAAAAAAGAAACAAAGAAGCTTAGAGCTAATTTTATATACGAGTATGTTAATGTATTTTGAAGCAATTTCATTCTAAGATAGAGAAATTGTTGATAAAAAGAACATAATAAAATGTTGGATAATTTTCTTTGATTTATTTATTGTTACAACAAATATTTATTCTAAGAAAATATAGTATTTGGACTCAATCTAATGCATATGCGACTGTATTCAGTTGACATACGGACAGACACGTGTATACACACCTGATCCGTACGAAACTATTCCTCAGAGCGCAATTACAGTTTGCTGATTCTCATTACAAGCTTTGTAATTTTCGTGAACAATTGTTTCTTCCACACCGATGTCAACGATATAAATCGTAAATAAGCTTTAGGGATTGAACTCTGGTCTCTTGAATCGTAATCGATTCTCTAATTTCGATCACCCATCCACTCGGCTATAATGACAATTTATATCAAAGAGCTGTTAATATGAAATTTTTTTGCTCTATTCCCATTGTATATATATAAATAGTACAAATTTTTTAATAAGCCCATAGCAGCCTTGGGGTTCGAACTCGATTTCTCTTGACTCGAACTAGTTTTTGCTTAGGGTTGTTCTCAATTGAAAAGATATAAGAAAGGAGGTATATTCCTACGTTCTTACCAAACCATACTTTCATAATAAGTGTCATAACACGCTATCAGAAGTCCACTGCTGAACATGGGCCTCCTCCAAAGATAGCCACTTACAGCGGCCCTGTGCCATCGATATCCATTGACATTCATTAATTTATTACTTTGACATAATTTTAGTAGTTAATGATAATACTGCATGTGCAAGCACCTTAACATAGGAAAAACTGTGTACTAGGCAACTACGTATCTACGTACTAGAAATTACTCAAGGTAATTAATAAATAATAAAAAAATTAAAACGTAGTTTTATCAAAAAAAAAAAGAAACAAAGAAGCTTAGAGCTAATTTTATATACGAGTATGTTAATGTATTTTGAAGCAATTTCATTCTAAGATAGAGAAATTGTTGATAAAAAGAACATAATAAAATGTTGGATAATTTTCTTTGATTTATTTATTGTTACAACAAATATTTATTCTAAGAAAATATAGTATTTGGACTCAATCTAATGCATATGCGACTGTATTCAGTTGACATACGGACAGACACGTGTATACACACCTGATCCGTACGAAACTATTCCTCAGAGCGCAATTACAGTTTGCTGATTCTCATTACAAGCTTTGTAATTTTCGTGAACAATTGTTTCTTCCACACCGATGTCAACGATATAAATCGTAAATAAGCTTTAGGGATTGAACTCTGGTCTCTTGAATCGTAATCGATTCTCTAATTTCGATCACCCATCCACTCGGCTATAATGACAATTTATATCAAAGAGCTGTTAATATGAAATTTTTTTGCTCTATTCCCATTGTATATATATAAATGGTACAAATTTTTTTTAATAAGCCCATAGGAGCCTTGGGGTTCGAACTCGATTTCTCTTGACTCGAACTAGTTTTTGCTTAGGGTTGTTCTCAATTGAAAAGATATAAGAAAGGAGGTATATTCCTACGTTCTTACCAAACCATACTTTCATAATAAGTGTCATAACACGCTATCAGAAGTCCACTGCTGAACATGGGCCTCCTCCAAAGATAGCCACTTACAGCGGCCCTGTGCCATCGATATCCATTGACATTCATTAATTTATTACTTTGACATAATTTTAGTAGTTAATGATAATACTGCATGTGCAAGCACCTTAACATAGGAAAAACTGTGTACTAGGCAACTACGTATCTACGTACTAGAAATTACTCAAGGTAATTAATAAATAATAAAAAAATTAAAACGTAGTTTTATCAAAAAAAAAAAGAAACAAAGAAGCTTAGAGCTAATTTTATATACGAGTATGTTAATGTATTTTGAAGCAATTTCATTCTAAGATAGAGAAATTGTTGATAAAAAAGAACATAATAAAATGTTGGATAATTTTCTTTGATTTATTTATTGTTACAACAAATATTTATTCTAAGAAAATATAGTATTTGGACTCAATCTAATGCATATGCGACTGTATTCAGTTGACATACGGACAGACACGTGTATACACACCTGATCCGTACGAAACTATTCCTCAGAGCGCAATTACAGTTTGCTGATTCTCATTACAAGCTTTGTAATTTTCGTGAACAATTGTTTCTTCCACACCGATGTCAACGATATAAATCGTAAATAAGCTTTAGGGATTGAACTCTGGTCTCTTGAATCGTAATCGATTCTCTAATTTCGATCACCCATCCACTCGGCTATAATGACAATTTATATCAAAGAGCTGTTAATATGAAATTTTTTTGCTCTATTCCCATTGTATATATATAAATTCATAATAAACATGTGAACTGATCCGAAAAGAAGAAGCGCAACTCCCTTCATGAGATCTAGAAAGAGAAGCTTCCCTTTGAGCAGCAATGTATCATTCCGATTCCTGTTCTTTTTCAAAACTTCTTTCGGTACCAAAATTCGCATGACGTTTTTCGTAGAAGGCCACCGGACTCGAAATTGAAAGTAGCAGTCAAATGTCTCAGTTTTTTGCTTTCTCTATTCGAATAATATCACAACACTTTATTTTTATTGCAGGATTATACTTTGTGTGTCAGCTGATAATTTGAGCCACTGTCTTGGAAAGGGCGTTTATAATCAGTAAAGGTTTTGTCATCGTACATACTGGTTGTCAATATAATAAGCATCATCCAGACAAGTAACTTTATCTACTACTGGGCATAGGCCTCCTGAATACAAGTACAGGATTAGGACGATATCCTACTCTAAGTACTTTTCTATTTCTGATTTTATGTTATTTTTGCAGTAGATTTTTTTCAAATGCTATGAGTATACAACCAAATTTACTTTTTTTGTTTTAATTTTGAAATGAGATATGAAAATTGGCGTTAAATGTTCGTCTATTACTCCACTATTATACATTCAATGTTTCACTGTGTTTGCGTCGAACACGCTTATTGAGTTGCCCTGAATAAATTTGATTTCATACAGACTTACGTTATACAAAGCCGCTTTTGTCGAGTTAGATTACGGCTTGTCAAATACACTCTTTTTGGATATCCGTTCCATTTTGGTAAACAAAATATACGTGTACTGTATGTCATTTGATAAAAACAAATAGACAATTTGGCTTCGGTATAAAGACCTTTTCGACAAAAACTATTATCAAATTTTATAGAGTTGTTTGAATTATCGGAGACTAAACAGCTTATACCTTAGTCTTTCTGTAATCTGAACATATAAGCCTCCTGTGATCACCTTTTAGTATAAAAGTAACTCTAGCTTGACTTACTTGAACTCCTTCTTAGACTATGTGTTGTGGAGAATTTTAATTAGAGGTATAAATATAAGGGAATGCCCTTTTCCCTACGCTAGAAAACAGCGTGTGGATTTATTTCTAATGGTTTTAATAATATTTGGCAGTAGTATAATAGTTGAATATTTTTTGAAAATTTTCAACTTATTTGTACTTTTATCTTACTGTTATTAAAAGGTTTAAAGAACCTAGAAAATTGATAATCGGTACTATTTTAAAAAGTAAGCGATATCACAAAAATGTTTTACCATGTACAATACAATTTGTAATAACTTATCTAATCGAATTAAAATATTGCTGTATTTTAATTCGATTTAAAATCGCACTTCGAAGGTGGTAGTATAATATTTTGAGTCAAAGCTCTCTCTCAGTACCAATACATACCTTATGTATTTTATATGCTCGATGTTGTAAGCTCTATTTAATTCTTCATCGGTAATACGTCGACACGTGTACTAAGTTGAAATAAATTTGATCTTACATGGAGGCACAAATAAAGCCTCCGTCGTATAAAATGACGGCTCATCAAATATTTAACCCCTTGTCGCGAAATATATTTCAGAACAAATATTCACGTAATGGATAAACGCGATGTGTTGTCAATTCAAAATACCATTAAAATTATATAATATCTAAAAGTAGTTACGTTTTTCTTTATAATTGTGTGTTCATTAATTGAAATACATAAATGACAGCTGAGTGGTTGGGAGATCGGAACATGAGTCGAGGGATCCGAGTTCAATCCCCAGGTGGCGGGACCTATGGGGGTTTTTTTAAACCTATGCATGACTCATATCGTTGGCTGTTACGTTGTCCCAAAATGTCTTCAGTGGAAGGAGGGTCAAAAACACTTAACTGTCGAGACCTCTGTCTACCCCTGTATTGGGAATGTCGTGAAGATATTTTGTTTTATATTTTTATAATAAATCAGACCAACGTCGGGCTGCTACGTCTGGGTTGCGAAGAATGAGATAATCGCCAATTCGCTTGACATGTGACGATTATGACATATCCTCCGTATAAGAGGCATATGTCCTAAACTGAACTTAAGGGTTTATAACCTTTAAGTTGTTAAGCTCTAATAGAACCCTCAAAAGGAAAATGTATTTTTCGTTATTACAGAATCTACATAATGAGCTTCTCGTCTCTATATAACCTTCCTTTACATAACTTCACAAAAAGGTCGGTGCAGGATTATCCGTCCCGTAATTTACGACAGTTTCAGACTAACACAGATAGCGCGGTCGGCTAAAATATCAGATTTCAAATGTGGTAAACTTTTATCTGTTATAAGCAAAACCTGGCGGACTTTAATGGTTAGGAAGTAATAATTTTTCTTTATTACTTTATAAATAATAAATATAAATATCTTCAGTTCATATCTAATACTGGGGAAGATCTAGACAATTAAGTCCCTTCGTTCCACCTTCCACGAAGACATTTTTTGGGACAACTTGACGTTCGTAGGTTTTGAAAAAAAAAAAAAACTCGGGTCTTTTGACTCAAATTCCGATCACTCAACCACTCGGCTATAGTGAAGTACATATTGACACCATTCCCAATAGTGCAACCCGCCCTTTACCGAAGATATTTTAGAGACAACCTGACAGGTGGTGAAGCGATAAAATTTTTAAACTTAGCTATGTTGATTTTGGACTGAAATCATTTTACATCCGTAAACCGGATACTGAAAATTTTAGAACGCAATGTTATTGCTTACTTAAACTACACTTAACTAAAACTTTATTGCTTAAACTAAACAATAAAAGTCAACAAAGGTCGGACTAATGCCTTTAGGCATTCTCTGCCTGTCAGTCCAATTATTATGGCATTATAGAGACACAATAAGTAAATCTCGTCACGGTTTCTTGAATGAAGTCATCCGAAGGGCTCTTGTTTTCATAAATATTCCATGGGTTTTAGAGCCTTGTGGATTGTGTGCCATTCAACGTGGAAATGCAGCCAGCGTTCTTGGTACCATGCCACGAGGAATAGGGCTCTACGATTATAATAGTTTTAGTTAATTAATATAATTAAAATAATGAGATTTTTTTAATAAACTTCGTATTTGTTCGAACTTACAACTAGAGCCGTACCACGGGAATAAAAAATCCAGAATGATTTACATGTTTTAAATATCTATTAATTATAATATTGTAATATTGTCACATATTATTTAATAATAATATTGTAATATTGACACATTTCTTGCAGTTTATATTTTTTTTGCTATGGAAATGCTGCTATGTCTGTTCTACCAGACATTAAAACAAACATTGTAAAACGCAGTCGACGAACATTAACGGAAATTCTAAAGGATTCTGAATAAGAAAATATGATTTCATTCGCTTCGCGCAAAATCCACCACACGTGAGCAGATTGCCCAGTACGTGAGAACCGCGGGAAATCGCGAGACACTCAGACGTAAGGCCACACTCAATAGCGGATCGGTTCGAGGTGCCACTCTGGCGCGTATAGCGGTGTAGCCAGCGGTACCGTTTACATAAAAAAATAATTTATCCTCATTTACCTAGTAGTCGCAGAGGAGTTCTTGATCACTGACCTCTGGGTCAGTAGAACACTCTTCCCTGACGCCAAACAGCTGTGTGACTAGTGCGTAGAAGTAGAGTGCTAAGAAGTAATTCTGTTTTAGTCATCGAGAGTAAAAAGACAGCTGTTACATTCATTCTATTAAAATGATTTGCAGTCGTTATGGGCTGTGTACGTTTGTTTGAAATTCTAATGCCATACGATTTTATTTTTCTAAGCCAGACGACAGAAATCGTTCAAATACGCCGTTGCCGACGTCGTTCTGAGCTAGACACCGCGCTTCATACCAATAGATGTGTTAAATTTGCGTTTTACGCCTCTCCACGCACTTTTTTCGTTTAATGTAGTGAAGCAACCGGCTTACCGCCTATCATGCACATGTACATAATGGCCTGTAGAAGTCTACTGCAGGATATAGACCTCTCCTATAAGGGAGGTTTTGCCGTTATTGCCACGCTTGAAAGAGGCGATCGCAGTACCAGATACTTTGATGATGATGCAATTGTCTGTCATCAGCCTGTTAAATTTTTGTATAGTTTTTTAAGATGTGGTTATATCGCCATATGTCGGTAAATATATTAAAAGATTTCCCTTAGTGCACTTTACTACAGTGTGGTTTGGAAGTACTAAATAGTCTTAACCAATGCGTATCACTTTTGGGAAATAAGTGAAGATTATATCATTAGGATTATATCTTTACTTGTTTCCCAACGTTGTGGAGAAGGCGCAGACAACCTACCATTCATCAATCTAAGTAGAGAAGGTTCACACAACGTTCACATCAAAACTCTAAAGGGGAGCAGTTAACGATCCAAAAACCACAACTTTCAGACGCTGCTAGACCGGAGTTCTTGTCTGCTTTGTATGAGTAGACCTGCGAGAGCTAAGGCCTTAAGAACCTGTAATTCAACCTCGCTCTTCTCTTCCTTGGCCCAGCCTTCCTAGCCTTCGTATCCCTGGTATACAGGTGGATAGCACATGAAGTTTAAGCAATGCCGCCGCATCGCTAACCGCTCCGCCCGTGGCTGTGGCCCGTCTCTTACAAAGAGGTATACTTTGTTTCCTTTGTCGCGCGACAATTCGCACCGATACCGAGGTGACAAGGATTTACAAATTGAGGGTGTCTGATATGTCGCCTTTGCTTAATTGTGTATGAAAATTAAATTAATCGTAATTTAAATATGATTGTGAACGTAAGTACCTTGTGACGATACTTACGTTGATATTTTATATTAGCGGCGTTTAGCATCAAAGGTACTTTGATAAAAGCCTGGGCGGTATCAGAGCTAGTGGTGAGATGACCATCTCGAAAATTACATAAATATATAAAATAAATAATATCTTTTTCGTTACCTGTAATAAATAAATAAATATATTCACGCCATTAAGTCCCTTCGACCAACCTTCTACCGAAGATATTTTAGGGACAAAGTGACAGGTGGTGCGACCGTCCCCGCCGTTAGGTTCAAGCCGTTGATATGAATCGTACATAGATTAAAAAAAACCCATTGTTACGAGCCCGCCACCTGCGGATCGAACTCGGGTTTCTCGACTCGAATTCCGATCACCTAACCACGCGGCTATCGTGACTTTTAACGGCTTATCGTGTCGTAAGACATTATTCATTAAATAATGGCAAACGGCTAAAGTCACGTCTAATCAATCGGTGTAAGTACCGATTAGTTTCAATGTGAGGGAGGTCTTTCATCAGGGTTAATGTCGGTATCTACATCCATTGCTTAGACGTAGGTTTAGCCGTTTTTAATTATTTGTTTGTCTAAATAAAATATTGCAAATATTGTTTTATTGGTAATAAAGATTTCTCGTGTGGTATTTTTGGAAGCATAACATTTAATAACGGTAAGCACTTACTGTCATCCTTCAAATACTAGGGTCATGAGAGGTTCACACAGTGCAGTCATAGTAACCCAGCATGAAGTGGCTAAGTGTAAGTAAATTCCCAACCCAAGAATACAAATACATTTTAATTGTTTATTCTTAAAAAATACAATAATTAATAAATAAATATCTTCACGCAATTCCCAATACAGGTTCCCAATACAGGGGTAAACAGAGGTCTAGTCTAGAAAATTAAGTCTCTTCGACCTACCTTCCACCGAAGATATTTTTGGCACGACATGACAGGTGGTGAGCCTGTCGCCGTCTCTATGTCCAAGCCAAGATTTAGTTCGTGCATAAGTTTTTGGACAAACGCATTGGTACGAGCCTGCCACGTGGGGATCGAACTCGGGTGTCACGACTCGAAACTCCGACCATCTAACCACTCGGCTATCGTGACTATTTTTTTATTATTATGATTATTATATTATTAAAAGAAGTAAACTTCAGTTAAAATTACACCAAATTGGATAGCGTCGTGCTTAAGACTATTTTTAATAACATACGTATCTACCTAAAGACCACACAAGGACGGACATAGGCCTCTCCCCTAAAGAATGGTTTGCCATAATGTTCAGGCTTGGCAAGCCGCTCGCTTGGCAATGTCAGACACGGTAGCTGCTGCTTCCTGTCATGAGTCAATCAGTATAAATCAGATCGAGATGGTTCGATTGATCCCATCGGTCAGTAGCCAATGACATTTTGGAGGATTTTCCCTTACGATATCCATAAGAAAAAATGAGGTATAATATTGCGCCGTTACCACACCGTTTTTTTTAAAATTATAAACTACTTGTGCGTTTTTTTTTTCATTGATTGACCTAACACAGCCGCATAAAACGTTTCAAAACGGGACACTGCGACGTAGTTTTAGTGTTGGGTTTTTCTCAATTGAACAGACATACAATTTTAAACATGTTTATATGATATGGTTTTTTTTAATACATTCAGAATGCGATATACTCATTTAGTGTTTTATATTGATAGCCTTATCCGCGTTAATACATATTTTTTTAATGATAAAAAATGCTTTTTCAGGTTTTTACATTATTATGTTATACGATAACTTTTGCTTTAATAATTGAATAAGAGTTAAGAGGCGTGCTTTTCGATTTTCCAAAAAAATTTTATGTAAAACTGTGTAACTTTTAGAGTTCGATTTCTATAGGTCTTTTTTTAATAGTGTACAATATGCTATTGGTATCAAACAAAAATGAAAAAAAAAAAAAACATACGCTCTTTAAGAGTAGAATATTTTTGCTTTTTAGTTCAACCGCCGTTAACCTTTCCAATAGCATTAGAAGGGATCTTAGGATATACGGGAACATTCTTACATTGTTACCAAACTAATACTTTCATACATTAAACGAAATGTAAATTTGAATAATAATAACCATCAATATACTTTTTCACGTATATGTCGTATTTACAGCCATTCCCGAATCATAATATTACTTATTAATATTAGATTATGATTAGATTATTATTACTTATTAATATTAGATAAGGTATATTAAAACCATTTTACTTCTATTTTTATAGCCTTTGCTACTGTGGTTAATTTTGCAAATCTTTGCCGGATAACTTTCGACAATGCTTTAGTAAACAGTGCTTAAATCTATCTCTTCATGTATTTAAAATGTTCATAATAAGTTCACTCAAGATAGAGTATAAATAGTTTTTTTTGCTGCGATTTGATAAATTTACTACTTTGAAAAAAATATAGTAGTTAATGATAATATTTATTTCACAAGCACGTTGATATAAATGAAAAAAATTAAAGAAAGTGTTTGCCAGTTTAAAATATTAGCAATGTGTAAGTACTAGGCAACTGTGTAGCTAAGTATTAGAAATCGTCCGGTAATTAATTAATAATAAATAAAAGAGTAGCTTCGGGTGTTTTAGTTAACATTTTTATGTAACAAAAGGAACAAGGAAACTTAGTGCTAATGTTATATCTATATAAAAAACAATTCCATTATGGAATAGATAACTAATTGTGCAGTTCTGGATATTCATTTTTTGATACATTTATTGTAAGAATTACATTAATTGTAAGAATATTTGAACTAAATTTAATGCATATGTCAACTAAATTTAAGACATATCCTGTCGACAATAAGTATCAACTCGTGTATACACACTTGACCAGTTGAATATTCCACAAGGCCATGGTCTGTACGAAATTATTCCGACTATAAACCAATTTCGAGTGTTAGGCATTTGTGCCATTAATGGACCACCAGAATCACTGCGACAAGTGTCTTTTCCATCTAAACCTTCAGCACACAATTGTTTCTCATTCATCGTCCGGTCTAGTATCTTATACTGATAAACGCACTTTTCTCTGCTTACAATAAGTACACTCAACTTAAGTTTTATTTCTGTGATAACAATGGAATACGATATGGAACTAACTGGTTGGTTTTCCAACCAGCTAGTTCCATAGCTAGTTCTATACATATGTTGTTCGGTTGATCTTAAGTTAACAGCAGGTAAATCGGTCGGGAAAAGTCATTAAGTAGTAACAATAAAGTAACTGATAAGGAACGTCCTCAGATAACCTCAAAAGCGAAATATCATTTAGCTGATTCTTATCATAAGTATTGTAATCTTCGTGAACAATTATTTCTACAATTATTAATGAAGACCTCCATGGTCGAGTGGCATAAACACCGGTTTTCAAGATGCCGCCATCTCGAGGCCCCGGGTTCGATTCCCGGTCGGGTAAAACCACAACACACTATTTCTACATTTTCTCTGTATTTATCGTTCCTTCGTTGTTTCCGATTCCCATACCTCAAGTGCTTTAGCATCTTACATCGGAGCAATGTATGTGATGTCCCTTTCTATATATGTATTTATTTATTTCTTCCACACGCATCAAACGATGTCCAATACATTCGGGTTGCAGTCGCTAAAAAAGCAATCTATTTGACTTGAAATATTCCATTCACCAAGTCGAACCTGACTCAATCTCCAATTTATTCAATTTATTCAATTAATATAATTAATTCAATTCAATTAATATCAATTCAATCACGGGTTTTCATTAAGTTTGGTACCACCTTTTATCCAATCATTGTCTTAAATGCCACAAAGGTTGTATTTGGCAATAAATTTAATGCTTTTCTCTGTCTTGAGACAAGTTTCCACGGGCAGCATATCTTTTGCACCTTAATACTTTTGGGATTAGAGTCGCAAAGAAGCCTCTCAATGTTTGATAAAACTATTTCGTTTTGTAGTAAATGTTCGGCGCCTTTACATTCTTTTATTTTAACACAGGTTGTAATCACGGAACATTTTTCTTGTGCCGATACAACTGCATCTAACACTAGCAGAATACTTATTGTTATTATCACTATGCATAGTGTATCCATAATAAATACACGTGTGGTAATTGATTCACTTTAACATGGAATTAAACGCGACGACTGTCCGTACTGAACTGATTAGTGAGTTGACCCGAAGATTACAAATTTACTAATGTGGAAGCATTGAAAAAAAAAAGCCGTACACTGACTCTTTGTACGAAGGATATGGAAGTAACTGTTTTGGTTAACAAAGATAAAAATGCAATTTGGATGCAATAACATATCGCGTTAATATATTTGGAAGAATAATTTAACGCTTTGTTTCTTAAAGAAGAAGTTGCCATCATATAGCGTGAAGGATAGAAAAAGGATGAAATGATTTATATCTAACACTAACATTTTACTTGCGCCTTTTTTGGAAAAATTAATATATTGTAAAATTGAAATTATTTCACTTTTACTTGTTCACGTTTGTGTTAAAGTCACGATAGCCGAGCGGTTAGGTGGTCGGAATTTAGAGTCGAGAGACCAGAGTTCGATCCCCCAGGTTGCAGGCTCGTATCAATGGGGTTTTTAAAAACTTATATACGAATTACATCGTTGGCTTGGACATAAAGGCGGCGACAGGCTCACCACCTGTCACGTTGTCCCGAAAATATCTTCGGTGAAAGGTAGGTTGAAGGGACTTATATAAAAACACAAACGTAAATAATAAATAAATATCTTCATGCAATTCCCAATACAGGGGTAGACAGAGGTCTTAGTCTAGACAATTAAGTCCCTTCGACCCACCTTTCACCGAAGATATTTTCGGGACAACGTGACAGGTGGTGAGCTCGGATCGAACTCTGGTCTCTCGACTCTAAATTCCGACCACCCAACCGCTCGGCTATCGTGACTTTAACACAAACGTGAACAAGTAAAAGTAAAATAATTTCACTTTCTTCTAATATATATACCGGTGTATATGTAAATGCACAGGGAATTGCGTGAATTTTTAAATTAAGTACTATGTAACTGTTTATCGTTAATAAAATGTTTTCTTTCTTCTTTCTTATTATATCTCCAGTTTTACCTGAGGTTCACGGTTCGTTTAAGAACCCACGCTTAATGTTTTACCTTTGAGCTTTTGAGCGCCCAAATTTGTTTAATTGGAGTAAAAGTAGGCATGTCGTCTACTTGACTTTGCAATGCTGTCTGCAAAGTAATAAAACACGAACGAAGTCATGGGAAAATGCAAGTTAATAATAAATATTATCATCAGTTAAATAAAAACATAATTTGAAATTTACGAAAACAACATATTCAAATTCGAACTTAAAAATTTTACTCCAAATGCATCAAAATAAATTTTCCTTCGAAATGTATTTTGATAAAGATAAAAGCTATTCCCGTCTTAACAATACATTAGAATTGATTTATGATGATATAGTATTTTATTACTGTGGATTTTTATTCCGGTTAACATTACGAATAATGGATGATTGAGAGCTTCCATTGTTGCTTCTAGACAGTTTAAAATTTTCTTTTGTTGAATATCTTATTTCAAGAAAAATAGCCTTATCCACAAAGCTCATCTTTTCCTCATTTACAAGTACATTGGTATCACCGAAATCTTTAACATTAAGTGTTGAAAATGTTAACTTTTGTCATAGCATCATTTACCTCGTCAAGTATAACAACATGTCGTACAAAGAACAGAGCTCTATAATTAAATTTTCTTTTTCAGTTAATTAATACCATTAGTAGTTCAATAAAATAGACTTAGAAATGTAATTAGTTTTAACAAATTAACTTTAGTATTAAGATTATTTTATTAAAATTTATATGTCAGCTGCAAGTACAATATCTAAACGCCATTCAAAATACGGGGGCAGACAGAGATCTAGACAATTAAGTTCTTTCAACCCAGCTTCCATTGAAGATAGATGGTAAGCCCGTCGCCGTCCTTATAACCAAGCAATCGATATAAATCGTAAATGAGTTTTTGAAAAATTAGTACGTGCGCGCCACCTGGGATTAGACCTCTGATTCAATCCCCTCGACTATAGTGACTTCATTACAAACACTATAATATTATAAATGCGAATGTTTGTAAACGTTTATGTCGCTTAAATGTAAGTTTGTGAGAGCAATCAATTAACGCGATTAGCGCAAGTGGCGGGAAGCAATTTTTTAAAATAAAAAGTACATAACTGTGCTTTACTTATTTTTCGGATTTATTTTTGTTGCCCAAGTTCCTTATCCTGGATGCGGCGGGAGATGTAAGATTGCGCAGTAGACTTTATTATTTATTTTCAGTTGTACTTCAATAGAATATCTTAGATATAACAACCTCCGGGCACGACTGGCGTACACACCGGTTTTCAAGTTTATCGTACGCTCTGAGGTCACAGGTTCGCTTCCCAATCTAGAATGGATCTGGATGTTCATGGTACCTTCGTTATATCTGATTCCATAATACTTACTTAAGCTGTTACTTTGGGATCAGAGTACTGAATGTGACATTGTTCCTATTTATATGTGTATTTATTTGTTTATAACAGCTATGAAAATATAAATATAAATATCTTCACGCAATTCCCAATACAGGGGTAGACAGAGGTCGAGTCTAGACAATTAAGTCCCTTCAACCGAAGATATTTTATAAAAATATGGCTATTTGATAATTAAGGACTGTTTTATATTAGATTTTATGGACGGTTGGAGACGCGGGTGCGTGCGCGGGTACGGGAGCGGGTGCGGATGCTGGTGCGGGATCGAGAGAGGGTACTGGTGTGGGTGCGGGTGCGACAGTGAGAAAGGATGCGGTTGCAGGTGCGGGTGCCAGTGAGGGTACTGGTGCGGAAGTGGTTGCGAGTGCGAGAGCGGGTGCGGTTGCGTGAGTGGAAGAGGGTGCGGGAGCGGGTGCGTATGTATGTACGAATGAGGATGCTGTGGAGGATACGGATGTGAGAGCAAAAACAGGTGCGGAAACGGATGCGGATGCAGATATGGGTGCGAGAACGGGTACGGGAGCCACGCTGATCCCAATAACTAAGTACAATACACAAGTCCTTTCGAACCACCTTCTACAGAAGATTATTTGGTACAATGTGATCTATGGTGAGCCCGTCGCCGTCTTTATGTCCAAGCCAACGGTATGAATATATGCATAGGTTTTGACAAACCGATTAGTACGAGCCTGCCACCTGGGGATCGAACTGGGGTCTCTCGACTGGAATTCCGATCACCCTAACCACTCGGCTGTAGTGCTTTTTAAAGAAAAAACACTGTAAAAAAATGAATTTCAGACACAACAATAATCGTTTTGGAGTTCCCTTACTCGTTTTCATAGTAACTATAAAAGATAAAAAACGTCAGAAAATATGCAAATCAGTTAACGAACTTATAAAACTTTACCAGAAGAGAAAGATAATTAAAATGACTACTAAAGCAATTAGTTTCGCTTTAGTTAAGTCTGTTACAAAGTAATAGAATGATGTAATGAAAAAAATTTTTCGACGTAATTAATTTTGGACAGAACTTGTTTTCTTGATTTTTATAGACAAGGTGTTAGACCAAAAAGCTACTCGAATTTTACCGACGACGTGAATTGCTATCATCCACATTAATCCAAAACACGAAAGAGTTGCAGCTGCAAGAGTGTTACCACCCTTTATTTTTCGGAAGTCTCTAAGGTTAAACATCGTAGAGTCTATTTCTTTGATGATTACTTGTTTCAAGGCAAGATACATGTCACATAAATAATGCGGTGTGGGCTGTACTTTTGCATGCCATATATTTTGAATTGTGAAAGGTAATTTTAAATATCACATCTAGAGTGAAGTTCTTATTGAAATGCACTGGTAGTTGGATTCTTGTCGTATAACACATTCACGACACGCAGATATTCAAGATTACTTGAAAGTCGATAAGATTTTTTGACTTTCAAATATATGCACGTCAACATTAAATATGATACAAGTTACACTTTTTTAGAAGAATAATTTAAGAAGAACAATTTTAAAAACTACAGGAGCGCGTTGGATATTTAATAAAGAAAGAAAAGTTTTCATTAGAAAAAATGGAAGCTTACGAGAAGAGGAAATTTATTCAATAATATTTAAATTCTGCTATGTGGTTACATCGTGTGTGTCCTAAATATGTTTCTTCCGTTTCTTCCCGTGGAGTTTATTATAATAGTGATGTATCAACCCATTATTGGGAATGCAATAATGGGGTATACAGAGGTCCGGACAATTAAGTCCTTCGACCCAACTTATATAAGACATTTCTTGGTATGAATTATACGCCTAACCTTTTCTCATTAACACACAAGTATAATCATACCACAGGAAGACTGGAAGAGAATGTCCATTGGCATTAAGTCCGCATTTTGTGACCTTCTATAAGGAATCGCAATAAATATTAAGTAAATAAATTAAAATAACGAAATAACACAAGGAATTCATTCATAGTTTACTTTTTTTACACAAAATATTCACGAATTTTAAGTAAAAGTGCCCATTCATCATCATGAAAAGACTAACGTTTGAAATTCTAATCACGTACGTAGATCTGAATCTGTAGAGTCAGAACAAATTACCCGCTGTATTGATAAACTTCAGCTCGATAGTTATGTTCGAGGAGAAACGTGTTTCAGATCCTACATATTGATTCTATTTAAAGTTATACTTAATTTGGTGTTTATGCATAATTACATAGATACATAACTGCCGATCCACTGCAAGATATTGCCCTATTTTTTTTTTTTTTTAACCAGACATCTTTCATCTTTAACGCTGCCCGTCATTAGCAATTTTAATTTTAGTCTGGTATTACATAGGGTGTGTAGTTTTCATGTTGTTCATGTTAAATTAGAACAAGATAAAAAAGATTTTTTTTTCTAGAGAAGGGAGGCAAACGAGCAGGTGGCTCATGTGATGGTAAGTGATTATTGCCGCCCATGAACAACCGCAATATCAGAGGCATAGCAGATACGTAGCCGGCCTTTGAGAAAGGTATAGGCTATTTTTTTGATGGTCCTTAAGTCTTTTAGGTCCGGAAAAACCGTGTGCAAGTTCGTGGCAGAAAATTCCGCGAAAAACACACTGTGGTGGAATGCCAAGCATCAAGGCATGAAGCACTCTCATGCTCTACTGAGCACGCCAAGCTTTTTAGAGGCCTATTTGGGGTTCCCTTCTAAATGACCGCGAAACTGAACGTTGACTTGTCGACGCTAAGGATTCCGATTCTGGCTGAGGCAACTAGGGGAGTGCTCTCAAAATGTGGTGGTTTCTTTTTAGCGGTAAACGCGCAAAATTGTGTCTTTTTAGGGTTGAACTGTACTAAATTTTATCGACCCCTGTCCGAGATTTTGTCTAACAAAATCTCGACATCAGCCACAAATTTATTCCGGAACTCGTTAATTTTCACAATTACTTACATATTTTAAGGCACAGTCCCTGACGGGGTAGCCGGAGAGAACAGACCGCCAGGTGTCACGATGCCTGGCGGTCTGTTATACATACCTTTTTTCGTTGCTTTCATGTTCATAATTTTTTTCATACACGCTCGTCTGGGTATCCGAGTACTTTCGTCCCTCTCTACGAATATAATTTGCTTATATTGTTTTCAAAAGTCTCGGCCTACATCGACAGTTCTTAATGTTAACTTTCGCGCTAAATATTTTGTTTACTATAATATTTCACTATATATAAAAAGTCACGATAGCCGAGTGGTTGGGTGGCCGGAATTTCGAGTCGAGAGACCCGAGTTCGATCCCCAGGTGCCAGGCTCGTACAAATGGGATTTTGAAAAACTTATGTACGAATTACATCGATGGCTTGGACATAAAGGCGGCGACGGGCTCACCACCTGTCACGTTGTCCCAAAAATATCTTCGGTGGAAGGTGGGTCGAAGGGACTTAATTGTCTAGACTAGACCTCTTTAAGCGTTATTTATGTGTTGAGATTCAGTTTTTTCCAGAATATTTGAGGCAGTGTTTATATATTTTTAAGTATAATGAAAAAAGGGACGTGTCCCTATTTCTTTTTCTTATTAACAGCCCGTCAAAAGTCCATGGCTGATGAATGGCCTTCCCGTATGATTTCTATCTGCTTGCCAAGCATGAAAGTTAAGTAAAATTCTGATCACGGGAGAGACTTGTGTCCTGGAGTGGACTTTTACAGTTAGTAAAAAGTTATAAAAGTAGATTCCTTCTCTGCCCAGGAGTCATCTGGCTCAGAAGCACACTATTACCTATTCCTGCAATTATAGAGCAATTTTGTTAGGTTTTAAGGGACTCGGATTCTATGTTATCCCGGGCAACGAAGTATTACAGCTTAGATTTTTAGGAATGAAAACGCACCATAAACAATCTTCTTATTACACAAAATTTAATTTATCAATCGTGACGATCAGATAGTCTACTTGGCAGCGATGCAGCCTTCGAAGCTAAGGGTTGCGGGTTCGGATCACGCCGGGATAAAAAATTGTGTGAATTCGTCATGATTGTTTGTACTTGACTCATCGATATTTATGTTTGTCTAAGCAAGTACACGTTGGCATGTACACGTAGACGGCGACAGGCTCAGACCTGTCACATTGTTTCAAATAAGCTCCGGTGAAATGCGGCTTCAGGACTGAATTGTTCAAAACTCACGATCCCAATATTGGGTAATCTGTGAATATATATAAATCTTACGATATTGGTCA
This sequence comes from Sericinus montela, assembly GCA_029286605.1. Classification (NCBI taxonomy): domain Eukaryota; kingdom Metazoa; phylum Arthropoda; class Insecta; order Lepidoptera; family Papilionidae; genus Sericinus; species Sericinus montela. The sequence continues at coordinate 4,818,699 of JAGSMR010000050.1, forward strand.
CGATAGCCGAGTTGTTGGGTGGTCGGAATTTCGCGTCGAGAGACCCGAGTTCGATCCCCAGGTGGCAGTACCAATGAGTTTTTCAAAAACTTATGTACGAATTTCATCGTTGGCTTGGACATAAAGACGGCGACGGGCTCACCACCTGTCACGTTGTCCCGAAAATATCTTCGGTGGAAGGTGGGTCAAAGGGACTTAATTGTCTTAATTGTCTCTGTCTACCCCTGTATTGGGAATTGTGTGAAGATATTTATATTTATTTATTTATTTTTTACGATACCCACGGGAAGAGGGGGATGGCATTATTATTAAACCGAGATACGTAAGGAAATTGTTAATAGAGAATGGGAATGGGTTGTGTGAAACGTAGAAGCACAACATGCTTCTTCTCTATGTGGATATTTAGGTAGTGTGCTTCGGTCGTGACGGCATATTACTGGAGCAATGTAAATTACGGCTTGTCACCACTACTTAAATTACAAAGTAATTACAATGGTTTAAATACTTTAAATTTGAGATCGGTAGTGTAAGTAAAATCTGTATTTATATCAGTGATCGAAGAGAAAGCTTTGTAATCCTTTATTTTACAAATATCTGGCGAAATTAGTTATATTAAAGTTTATATGGACTAAAAGTGCACTAAATCAAAATCAATATACAGGGTTGCGTCCAAATCTGGTGAATTCGCCATGCGCAACCCGTTGGCGAGCATCTTGCATTGGGATCTAAGAAATGTATGTGATGTTGTCCTTATGAATAAATATATTTTTACTTGTTTATTTGTTATTGTTATTATAACCCAATTTTATGACCTACAAAATACAGACGACGACGAGCGACGGTAATGTTTTTGTGCAAATTTTCTAGAATGTAATCAAAGTTTGCGCTCTAACGAACCCTCTATCTTTTAGACAATGAAGCGTGAGGTGTAATGGTGTTAATAAATGGAACTTTGTATTTAAGATAGGAGTTTTATTTTATTTTTTTATCTTGCCGCATGTTCCCCATACTGGGGTAGATAGAGGACTAGACAATTAAGTTCTTGCAACATATCTTTAATCGATTGTTTCAGACAACGTATCATATGGTAAGCCTATCGCCGTGTCCTAACCATCGCTAAAGCATACTTAAATAGATATTTATTTAATTATTGTATGTAGCATGTATGAACGCTACTTAAATTACATCTCAATACACTTGTTCTGCATAATAGTTAGGTTTTTCAGTTGCAAGGACATCTTTGTCTGGACTAGATAAAACTATTACTGACGGATAATATTAGGATGTGATAGTATTCACATACACCTATTTCATTAAGTTGTTTCAAACAATTTGTACATATTTTGTCGGCAGATGAGTAGCAAGAATAACTCTTCTGTAGGAGCCTGGGTTCGATCTTGATTAAAAGATTATTTTAATTAATAACTTAGATAATAAGATAGTGTATACTTTTAAAAGATTATGGGTTCAAATCTGCAAATTTGTAGCTCGAGCCATCATTTCCTTTTCGCATGCGGAATTGTGGAAAATATATGTTTTTCTGGCTTGTCACTATCCAATTGCCGTGATCTACTTTGGGGCTGGGCGCGTAGGATTGTTAAAAATATGAATGACGACACTATAGTCCAGTAGTTGGGTGGTCGGAATTTGGAGTCAAAAGACCCGAGTTCGGTCCCTAAGGCTCGGACCAATGGGTTTTTCAAAAACTTACGTACGAATTATATCGTTGGCTTGGACATAAAGATGGCGACGGGCTCACCACCTGTCACGTTGTCCCGAAAATATCATCGGTGGAAGGTGTGTTGAAGGAACTTAATTATCTAGACTAGACCTCTGTTTACCACTGCATTGGGAATTAAGTGAAGATATTTTTATAAATGTATAATTTATATTTATATAAATGTATAATTAACAAATCGCAATTAAGCATCAAAATAATTATTTAAGTTTTAGAGGTGCGAGATGTCTAGTCGGTACCACGGATCAGTCAGTCTTTTTACTAATTTTCGTGGAGAAAAAATTAACACTAATTATTTTGAGTTCTGATTTAAAGAATGAACTGATGATTTATAATTCCAAACAGCCAGTTTGTTGTATTTTCCTTTGGAAATTTTTTTTAAAGTGAAATTTTAAACGAACCAAAATAGTCCTTCATGTTTCTACGTCATACAGTATTGCGGCAAATTTTACTGTTTTTCTTTTGAAATGGCTTACGTATCAGAAGATACGCTTACCGTGTGGTGACCTGATATCACTTCACTACCCTAGATGCATTTTTGTCATGGAATCTGAAAGATCATAGATACCACAAGCACACAGACTTTAAACAATATAAAAAAGTAGTTTTCTTTGACCGCTCAGGGAATTTTACCCGGGACTTCAGAGTTTGCGACACCTTAGAAACTGATATGTACGCCCATATAAATCGACCACAGACGTAGTCATTAATATTATAACTCACAACTTTTTGTATCTGGGGATATATATATATATATATATATATATATATATATATATATATATATATATATATATATATATATATATATATATATATATATATATATATATATATATATATATATATATATATATATATATATATATATATGTATATATATATATATATATATATATATATATATATATATATATATAAATATATATATATATATATATATATATATATATATATATATATATATATATATATATATATATATATATATATATATATATATATATATATATATATATATATATATATATATATATATATATATATATATATATATATATATATATATATATATATATATATATATATATATATATATATATATATATATATATATATATATATATATATATATATATATATATATATTTTCACAGCATTTTATTTCATTAGGTGGCTCTCTAGACGTATTTTAATTAAAACTCCATATTTAAAGGAGTAAATAAAGTGAATACTAAAGAATTATTTCCACTGATGTGTTAATGTGCAAATTCATGGAAAACGATTCGCTGACTAGTGACGGATTGGAGTTCTTATCTCGAGAGACACATTGATTGATACGGTTCTGATTGAGGTAGAATTCATGTTCTGCCTTTTTTCTATCAGACGAATGACTCATGCCTGACGTTACGTTCAGCGTGGTTGTGCGAAAGATGAGATAATATAACCTATTTACATAACATACATGCATAATGGCCTGTAATAGTCCACTGCTTTGCCTCCCCCGTGGGAGAAGTAGACAGAGGTCTAGACTATAAGTCCTGGGTCGAATGGACCTTCTATTGAAGATATCTTTATATCCAAGCCAAAGATATAGTTCGTACATAAGTTTTTGAGAAAACCCATCGGTACTAGCCCGCCACCTGCGGATCGAAATTAGGTTTCTTGATCCGAATTCCGGTTACCCAAAAATCCGCCTGTTGAGACTTATATTATCACGCGCGAGGGTTTGCCATAATCACCACGCACGGCAAGTGGATCGACCATTACTGTGCTACAGTTTGTCTAGGCCTCACTTTACCCCAGTATGGGAATGACTTTTTTGGTTTTTGCCATGCAAATATTTATCAACTGCATACGCAGTAAGAATACTATTAATAAGAAATTTACAAATTCGTTATATTTGTAATCCATTTTTTTTTTGAGGTAATTTATTGTAAACTTTAATAGATATAGGATAGAGTCCGAAGGAATGTACGTTTGTTAAATTCCACACAAAAATTTAAATTACTAGTGTTCTATTTGAACACTATTTAATCAATGCTTGTATCTAGTTTGCAACAA
>JAGSMR010000050.1:4827500-4967500 GCA_029286605.1 Sericinus montela
CTTATATTTCTTTTACATATTATATGTGCTACAATTCGTTGAATCGGAATAGATCAAATAAAATTACGTTTATCACTTCCATAAACCTTAGCTAGTAAGTGAAGCCAAGCAATGTGAATTCCAAGAAGCTCATTATGCTATAATATCATAAATTAAGCACCTCTTACATTTCTTAATAAATATCGTAAAAGACTTTTATTAATAAACGGCTGAATGGATTTAAATGAAATATGATGCACTGATAGTTAATGTCCAGCGAAAGGTGTTTTTTTTTAAACCGGGATAAATGCATTCCGCTTTAATTATATTATGCGTCCTCGAAGACGCAAAAAGAATCAAGGCTTTGAATAATATAAGTATCCTTTATTTCTTTCAGTTGCGTAAACCTCTGGCTATCCCAGTATGGGAAATTATGTGAAGATATACTTGTTTTACTTTATTATTTATTGATTAATCTGGTAATGTGTTATTCTAAAATATTAAACGCTCATTACGTCAATCAGTCGTAAATTAACTTACCCCGTGCCTGTGCAACTGAATAACTTACATTTAGGACTTTTACGTAATTTTATTACATAGTTTTTTGTCAACATACTTTTTCCAATACTGTGATAAATGATATAAGCATACGTCGAGACAATTAATTCCTTTGGACCCATTTTCGCCAGAACTTATGTGAGCCAGAGCGATATGTAGTGAGCTTATCACCGTCTTAGAATACCATCCCCCGATATTTCATAATTACATAGAAAAATATTTATATGGAAAAAAAATTTTAAATCTTGACATAGCAGGTAATTGGAATCTAAATATATTTGAATTATGCGGCGATGCGAGAGTCAAATTACTACGGGATTCCGCTGCTTAGGTGCGTTATATTTCGAGTAATTGAAATTCTCAGAGATTTTATTGTGCGTTAATATACCTTTATTTTACCTTAAACTGTACTACTATAGGACTTGGGATTAAGAATACAAAATTTCGTTTATACCAACCATACGGTTCAATGATTTACATTTTGATTTTGATTAGTGAATGACTACCAGAATAAAAGAGACACAGTAAGATTCATCCAAGCGGTCACTATTCTGCGGAAGCCCTTTCTCACACAATAGATTTTATAACAATCACTACAGCTATTATAATAATGGGGTAGAGGAAATTAATATCAATATTAAAAAAAGTAACGAAAAATAACCAAAATTTTTTTTTATTTTAAGTTTCTTATTTATTTTATAACTCACTTTTAAATATTGAAGGTAGGTAATTCCCGCCAAAAAGTTGAGGACTATATAGAATAACTAGTAATATTGCTCAACAATCCAACAGGTATTTTTACCGGAGTATTTTCTTTACTCATACTGGATAATATTTCTTTCATTGCAAACATAGACATTGGTATCTTTTATTGGTATCACAAAAGTCATAAATACAATTATGAACGGACAGAAGCAAAAAATATAAAAAATAAAATTTAAAAATAAAAGCTAGTTACGAAAAAATTCGTCGACAATCTCACCACCTGTCCCGTTGTAGCAAATAGTTTCGGTGAAAAATGAGTCGACGACACCTCCATGTCCACCTCCATGAAAAACGCATTGGTACGTCCCTTGGGGATCGAACTCGGGTCACTTGACTCGAATTCCGATTACTCCACAACTCGGCTATCGAGACTTAAAATGAACCTTACAAAGACATTTTCCGGGATATTTTTTTATAGAAAATGGAGGCAAACGCGCAGGTGGCTCACGTGATGGTAAGTGATTACCGCCGCCCATGAACACGCTGCCTCCCTTAGAGTGCCCCACCCCCAGAATTGGGGGAGGGGGGTGTGTGGGCCTCCGGTTACCTGCACTCACCAAACGAAACGCAGAAGTTTATTACACTTCTACTTCACGCCGGTATTCTGTGAGGTCGTGGTACTTCCCCGGTCGAGCCGGCCCATTCATGCAACAACAAAAGCTGATGCGTGGCTCTACCACTGTAAAATACCACTGTGGGATAAATGTGTTTATCTAAGCATTTACAGGAATAATAAATTTAGATGATAAACAAGATGCTATTAAGTACGTTTATCACTTCCATAAACCTTAGCTAGTAAGTGAAGCCAAGCAATGTGAATTCCAAGAAGCTCATTATGCTATAATATCATAAATTAAGCACCTCTTACATTTCTTAATAAATATCGTAAAAGACTTTTATTAATAAACGGCTGAATGGATTTAAATGAAATATGATGCACTGATAGTTAATGTCCAGCGAAAGGTGTTTTTTTTTAAACCGGGATAAATGCATTCCGCTTTAATTATATTATGCGTCCTCGAAGACGCAAAAAGAATCAAGGCTTTGAATAATATAAGTATCCTTTATTTCTTTCAGTTGCGTAAACCTCTGGCTATCCCAGTATGGGAAATTATGTGAAGATATACTTGTTTTACTTTATTATTTATTGATTAATCTGGTAATGTGTTATTCTAAAATATTAAACGCTCATTACGTCAATCAGTCGTAAATTAACTTACCCCGTGCCTGTGCAACTGAATAACTTACATTTAGGACTTTTACGTAATTTTATTACATAGTTTTTTGTCAACATACTTTTTCCAATACTGTGATAAATGATATAAGCATACGTCGAGACAATTAATTCCTTTGGACCCATTTTCGCCAGAACTTATGTGAGCCAGAGCGATATGTAGTGAGCTTATCACCGTCTTAGAATACCATCCCCCGATATTTCATAATTACATAGAAAAATATTTATATGGAAAAAAAATTTTAAATCTTGACATAGCAGGTAATTGGAATCTAAATATATTTGAATTATGCGGCGATGCGAGAGTCAAATTACTACGGGATTCCGCTGCTTAGGTGCGTTATATTTCGAGTAATTGAAATTCTCAGAGATTTTATTGTGCGTTAATATACCTTTATTTTACCTTAAACTGTACTACTATAGGATTTGGGATTAAGAATACAAAATTTCGTTTATACCAACCATACGGTTCAATGATTTACATTTTGATTTTGATTAGTGAATGACTACCAGAATAAAAGAGACACAGTAAGATTCATCCAAGCGGTCACTATTCTGCGGAAGCCCTTTCTCACACAATAGATTTTATAACAATCACTACAGCTATTATAATAATGGGGTAGAGGAAATTAATATCAATATTAATTTAATTGTGTATCTGGGTTCAAAGTTCACAAGAGATGGAAAGTGTGAGTGATATTGAAAGAAGAGTGAATGCAGGAAACATGGTGAATGGAGCTTTGCACTCCTTTATAAGCAGTCGGATGGTGTCTAACAAGGCTCGTTTGGCTGTGCATAGGGGGGTTTTGGTTCCGACACTCATGTACGGAAGTGAAAGTTGGGTATGGCAGAAGAAACATGAAAGCAGAGTAAATGCAGTTGAGATGAGAGCATTAAGAAGTATGTTAGGAGTTAAACTGAGCGACAGGATAAGGAATGGTGAAATAAGAAACGTTGTGGTCTGAAAGAAGATGTAGTGACTAAAATTGAGAAAGTATGCTGAGATGGTTTGGCCATGTCGAGAGAATGAATGAAGAACGATTGACGAAAAAAGCATATAAGGCGAGTGTGAATGGAAGTGTAGGAAGGGAAGACCTGGGCGGACGTTTCAAGACCAAATCAGGGACGTCCTGAAAAAGGCCAGGTCAAGAGTACTGAATCGAAGAGAATGTATGAAGGGAATAATGAAAGTGGACGAAGCAGAAACAAGTATGTAAGGATCGTAGCAAGTGGAAAGAAGTGGTCTCTGCCTACCCCTACAGGAAAGGCGTGATGATATGTATGTATGTATGTACAAGACAAGTGAGTTGTAAAATTACAAAGATATTAAATAAGGAAAAAAAACGAGATTACACGCAAACAAGAAGTAACAGTCGAACAATCGATCGAAATTACTTAATTGTCTAAACCACTGTCTATCCCAGTAAGGAGATATCAATAAAAATAAATAAATAAATATGTACATACATGCTTAGAGGCTTAGAGGCAAATGCGTTGCTCTGATCCCGAAGTAAGTAACTAAAGCCCTTGTATTTTATACCACCAAAAACAATTTCTTCACGCAATTCCCGATACAGGGGTAGACAGAGGTCTAGTCTAGACAATTAAGTCCTTTCGACCCACCTTCCACCGAAGATATTTTCGGAACAACGTGACAGGTGGTGAGCCCGTCGCCGTCTTTATGTCCAAGCCAACGATATAATTCGTACATACTTTTTTCAACAATATTTTTTGTTACTTTTTTAATATTGATATTAATGTCCCCATTATTATAATAGCTGTAGTCATTGTTGTAAAATCTTTTGTGTCGGAAAGGGCTTCCGCAGACTAGTGACCGCTTGGATGAATTTTACTGTGTCTTTTTTACTTCGGTAGTCATTCACTATTCAAAACCAAAATATATTTTATTTAACCGTATGGATGGTATAAACGAAAAGTATATCCTTCTTCTTAATCCCATGTCCAGTAGTACAGTTATAGTATACAGTTATATGCAGTTTAAGGTAAAATAAAGGTATATTAACCTACAATAATATCTCTTAGGAATTTCAATTACTCGAAATATAACGTACCTAAGCAGCGGAATCTCGTAGTAATTTGGTCTCGCATCGCCGCATAATTCAAACGTAGATTATATTTAGATTCCAACTACCTGCTACGTCAAGATTTAAAATGCTATTTTCATGTAAATATCGGTGGCTCGTATTCTAAGACGGTGATAATCTCACCACTTATCGCTCTGTCTCAAATAAGTTCTGTCAAAAATGGGTCCAAAGGAATTATTTGTCTCGACGTATGTTTATCACAGTATTGGAAAAAGTGTGTTGATAAAAATTTACGTAATACAATTACGTAAAAGTCCTAAATGTATGTTATTCAGTTGCACTGGTACGGCGTATACTAATTTAGGACTGATTGACGTAATAGTGTTCAATATTTTAGAATATCATTACCAGATTAATCTAAAATACTAGTCTAAAACATTAATCTAAAATATTAATGTAAAACGAGTATGTCTTCACATAATTTTCCGTACTGGGGTAGCCAGAGGTTATAATTACATAGAAAATAATTTATATGAAAAAAAAAATTAAATCTTGACATAGCAGGTAGTTGGAATCTAAATATATTTGAATTATGCGGCGATGCGAGAGTCAAATTACTACGGGATTCCGCTGCTTAGGTGCGTTATATTTCGAGTAATTGAAATTCTCAGAGATTTTATTGTGCGTTAATATACCTTTATTTTACCTTAAACTGTACTACTATAGGACTTGGGATTAAGAATACAAAATTTCGTTTATACCAACCATACGGTTCAATGATTTACATTTTGATTTTGATTAGTGAATGACTACCAGAATAAAAGAGACACAGTAAGATTCATCCAAGGGTCACTATTCTGCGGAAGCCCTTTCTCACACAATAGATTTTATAACAATCACTACAGCTATTATAATAATGGGGTAGAGGAAATTAATATCAATATTAAAAAGTAACGAAAAATAACCAAAATTTTTTATTATTTTTGACGACATCCATGGCGAGTGGCGTGTCGTTAGCAATGAGTTACAGGTTTGTTTTACACCGGACGTTGATCAGAGCAACGTATAAGATGTAGCCTCTTTGCATGTATGTTTTTTATATCTTCTACTCCACTAGACAGTGGTTTAGACAATTAGGTCATTTCGACCCACCTTTCTGCGTTGCCGTCACACAACGCCATACAATATATTACAGTGATTTGAGTAAAAAAACTTGTGTCCGAAGGTGAGGTCAAGATAAAGTAAAAGTAGAACAGGTTGCTCCTGGTTTTAGGCCACCATACACAGTATTCTATAATACATTGAAATACACAAGTACAGTACAAGACAAGTGAGTTGTAAAATTACAAAGATATTAAATAAGGAAAAAAAACGAGATTACACGCAAACAAGAAGTAACAGTCGAACAATCGATCGAAATTACTTAATTGTCTAAACCACTGTCTATCCCAGTAAGGAGATATCAATAAAAATAAATAAATAAATATGTACATACATGCTTAGAGGCTTAGAGGCAAATGCGTTGCTCTGATCCCGAAGTAAGTAACTAAAGCCCTTGTATTTTATACCACCAAAAACAATTTCTTCACGCAATTCCCGATACAGGGGTAGACAGAGGTCTAGTCTAGACAATTAAGTCCTTTCGACCCACCTTCCACCGAAGATATTTTCGGAACAACGTGACAGGTGGTGAGCCCGTCGCCGTCTTTATGTCCAAGCCAACGATATAATTCGTACATACTTTTTTCAACAATATTTTTTGTTACTTTTTTAATATTGATATTAATGTCCCCATTATTATAATAGCTGTAGTCATTGTTGTAAAATCTTTTGTGTCGGAAAGGGCTTCCGCAGACTAGTGACCGCTTGGATGAATTTTACTGTGTCTTTTTACTTCGGTAGTCATTCACTATTCAAAACCAAAATATATTTTATTTAACCGTATGGATGGTATAAACGAAAAGTATATCCTTCTTCTTAATCCCATGTCCAGTAGTACAGTTATAGTATACAGTTATATGCAGTTTAAGGTAAAATAAAGGTATATTAACCTACAATAATATCTCTTAGGAATTTCAATTACTCGAAATATAACGTACCTAAGCAGCGGAATCTCGTAGTAATTTGGTCTCGCATCGCCGCATAATTCAAACGTAGATTATATTTAGATTCCAACTACCTGCTACGTCAAGATTTAAAATGCTATTTTCATGTAAATATCGGTTGCTCGTATTCTAAGACGGTGATAATCTCACCACTTATCGCTCTGTCTCAAATAAGTTCTGTCAAAAATGGTCCAAAGGAATTATTTGTCTCGACGTATGTTTATCACAGTATTGGAAAAAGTGTGTTGATAAAAATTTACGTAATACAATTACGTAAAAGTCCTAAATGTATGTTATTCAGTTGCACTGGTACGGCGTATACTAATTTAGGACTGATTGACGTAATGAGTGTTCAATATTTTAGAATATCATTACCAGATTAATCTAAAATACTAGTCTAAAACATTAATCTAAAATATTAATGTAAAACGAGTATGTCTTCACATAATTTTTCCGTACTGGGGTAGCCAGAGGTTATAATTACATAGAAAATAATTTATATGAAAAAAAAATTAAATCTTGACATAGCAGGTAGTTGGAATCTAAATATATTTGAATTATGCGGCGATGCGAGAGTCAAATTACTACGGATTCCGCTGCTTAGGTGCGTTATATTTCGAGTAATTGAAATTCTCAGAGATTTTATTGTGCGTTAATATACCTTTATTTTACCTTAAACTGTACTACTATAGGACTTGGGATTAAGAATACAAAATTTCGTTTATACCAACCATACGGTTCAATGATTTACATTTTGATTTTGATTAGTGAATGACTACCAGAATAAAAGAGACACAGTAAGATTCATCCAAGCGGTCACTATTCTGCGGAAGCCCTTTCTCACACAATAGATTTTATAACAATCACTACAGCTATTATAATAATGGGGTAGAGGAAATTAATATCAATATTAAAAAAAGTAACGAAAAATAACCAAAATTTTTTTTATTATTTTTGACGACATCCATGGCGAGTGGCGTGTCGTTAGCAATGAGGTTACGGGTTTGTTTTACACCGGACGTTGATCAGAGCAACGTATAAGATGTAGCCTCTTTGCATGTATGTTTTTTTTTATATCTTCTACTCCACTAGACAGTGGTTTAGACAATTAGGTCATTTCGACCCACCTTTCTGCGTTGCCGTCACACAACGCCATACAACCCATATTACAGTGATTTGAGTAAAAAAAACTTGTGTCCGAAGGTGAGGTCAAGATAAAGTAAAAGTAGAACAGGTTGCTCCTGGTTTTAGGCCACCATACACAGTATTCTATAATACATTGAAATACACAAGTACAGTACAAGACAAGTGAGTTGTAAAATTACAAAGATATTAAATAAGGAAAAAAAACGAGATTACACGCAAACAAGAAGTAACAGTCGAACAATCGATCGAAATTACTTAATTGTCTAAACCACTGTCTATCCCAGTAAGGAGATATCAATAAAAATAAATAAATAAATATGTACATACATGCTTAGAGGCTTAGAGGCAAATGCGTTGCTCTGATCCCGAAGTAAGTAACTAAAGCCCTTGTATTTTATACCACCAAAACAATTTCTTCACGCAATTCCCGATACAGGGGGTAGACAGAGGTCTAGTCTAGACAATTAAGTCCTTTCGACCCACCTTCCACCGAAGATATTTTCGGAACAACGTGACAGGTGGTGAGCCCGTCGCCGTCTTTATGTCCAAGCCAACGATATAATTCGTACATACTTTTTCAACAATATTTTTGTTACTTTTTAATATTGATATTAATGTCCCCATTATTATAATAGCTGTAGTCATTGTTGTAAAATCTTTTGTGTCGGAAAGGGCTTCCGCAGACTAGTGACCGCTTGGATGAATTTTACTGTGTCTTTTTACTTCGGTAGTCATTCACTATTCAAAACCAAAATATATTTTATTTAACCGTATGGATGGTATAAACGAAAAGTATATCCTTCTTCTTAATCCCATGTCCAGTAGTACAGTTATAGTATACAGTTATATGCAGTTTAAGGTAAAATAAAGGTATATTAACCTACAATAATATCTCTTAGGAATTTCAATTACTCGAAATATAACGTACCTAAGCAGCGGAATCTCGTAGTAATTTGGTCTCGCATCGCCGCATAATTCAAACGTAGATTATATTTAGATTCCAACTACCTGCTACGTCAAGATTTAAAATGCTATTTTCATGTAAATATCGGTGGCTCGTATTCTAAGACGGTGATAATCTCACCACTTATCGCTCTGTCTCAAATAAGTTCTGTCAAAAATGGGTCCAAAGGAATTATTTGTCTCGACGTATGTTTATCACAGTATTGGAAAAAGTGTGTTGATAAAAATTTACGTAATACAATTACGTAAAAGTCCTAAATGTATGTTATTCAGTTGCACTGGTACGGGGTATACTAATTTAGGACTGATTGACGTAATGAGTGTTCAATATTTTAGAATATCATTACCAGATTAATCTAAAATACTAGTCTAAAACATTAATCTAAAATATTAATGTAAAACGAGTATGTCTTCACATAATTTTCCGTACTGGGGTAGCCAGAGGTTATAATTACATAGAAAATAATTTATATGAAAAAAAAAATTAAATCTTGACATAGCAGGTAGTTGGAATCTAAATATATTTGAATTATGCGGCGATGCGAGAGTCAAATTACTACGGGATTCCGCTGCTTAGGTGCGTTATATTTCGAGTAATTGAAATTCTCAGAGATTTTATTGTGCGTTAATATACCTTTATTTTACCTTAAACTGTACTACTATAGGACTTGGGATTAAGAATACAAAATTTCGTTTATACCAACCATACGGTTCAATGATTTACATTTTGATTTTGATTAGTGAATGACTACCAGAATAAAAGAGACACAGTAAGATTCATCCAAGCGGTCACTATTCTGCGGAAGCCCTTTCTCACACAATAGATTTTATAACAATCACTACAGCTATTATAATAATGGGGTAGAGGAAATTAATATCAATATTAAAAAAAGTAACGAAAAATAACCAAAATTTTTTTTATTATTTTTGACGACATCCATGGCGAGTGGCGTGTCGTTAGCAATGAGGTTACGGGTTTGTTTTACACCGGACGTTGATCAGAGCAACGTATAAGATGTAGCCTCTTTGCATGTATGTTTTTATATCTTCTACTCCACTAGACAGTGGTTTGAACAATTAGGTCATTTCGACCCACCTTTCTGCGTTGCCGTCACACAACGCCATACAACCCATATTACAGTGATTTGAGTAAAAAAAACTTGTGTCCGAAGGTGAGGTCAAGATAAAGTAAAAGTAGAACAGGTTGCTCCTGGTTTTAGGCCACCATACACAGTATTCTATAATACATTGAAATACACAAGTACAGTACAAGACAAGTGAGTTGTAAAATTACAAAGATATTAAATAAGGAAAAAAAACGAGATTACACGCAAACAAGAAGTAACAGTCGAACAATCGATCGAAATTACTTAATTGTCTAAACCACTGTCTATCCCAGTAAGGAGATATCAATAAAAATAAATAAATAAATATGTACATACATGCTTAGAGGCTTAGAGGCAAATGCGTTGCTCTGATCCCAGTAAGTAACTAAAGCCCTTGTATTTTATACCACCAAAACAATTTCTTCACGCAATTCCCGATACAGGGTAGACAGAGGTCTAGTCTAGACAATTAAGTCCTTTCGACCCACCTTCCACCGAAGATATTTTGGGACAACGTGACAGGTGGTGAGCCCGTCGCCGTCTTTATGTCCAAGCCAACGATATAATTCGTACATACTTTTTCAACAATATTTTTTGTTACTTTTTTAATATTGATATTAATGTCCCCATTATTATAATAGCTGTAGTCATTGTTGTAAAATCTTTTGTGTCGGAAAAGGGCTTCCCGCAGACTAGTGACCGCTTGGATGAATTTTACTGTGTCTTTTTTACTTCGGTAGTCATTCACTATTCAAAACCAAAATATATTTTATTTAACCGTATGGATGGTATAAACGAAAAGTATATCCTTCTTCTTAATCCATGTCCAGTAGTACAGTTATAGTATACAGTTATATGCAGTTTAAGGTAAAATAAAGGTATATTAACCTACAATAATATCTCTTAGGAATTTCAATTACTCGAAATATAACGTACCTAAGCAGCGGAATCTCGTAGTAATTTGGTCTCGCATCGCCGCATAATTCAAACGTAGATTATATTTAGATTCCAACTACCTGCTACGTCAAGATTTAAAATGCTATTTTCATGTAAATATCGGTGGCTCGTATTCTAAGACGGTGATAATCTCACCACTTATCGCTCTGTCTCAAATAAGTTCTGTCAAAAATGGGTCCAAAGGAATTATTTGTCTCGACGTATGTTTATCACAGTATTGGAAAAAGTGTGTTGACAAAATTTACGTAATACAATTACGTAAAAGTCCTAAATGTATGTTATTCAGTTGCACTGGTACGGGGTATACTAATTTAGGACTGATTGACGTAATGAGTGTTCAATATTTTAGAATATCATTACCAGATTAATCTAAAATACTAGTCTAAAACATTAATCTAAAATATTAATGTAAAACGAGTATGTCTTCACATAATTTTCCGTACTGGGGTAGCCAGAGGTTATAATTACATAGAAAATAATTTATATGAAAAAAAATTAAATCTTGACATAGCAGGTAGTTGGAATCTAAATATATTTGAATTATGCGGCGATGCGAGAGTCAATATACTACGAGATTCCGCTGCTTAGGTACGTTATATTTCGAGTAATTGAAATTCCTAAGACATATTACTGTACGTTAATATACCTTAATTTTGCCTTAAACTGTACTACTATGTGACTTGGGACTAAGAAGAAGGGTATACCAAATTTTGTTTATACCAACCATACGGTTAAATGATATACATTTTGATTTTGAATAGGGAAAGAAGACACAATAAGATTCATCCAAGCAGTCACTATTCTGCGGAAGCCCTTTCCGATACAAAAGATTTTATAACAATGACTACAGCTTTTATAATAATGGGGTAGAGAAATTAATATCAATATTAAAAAGTAACGAAAAATAACCAAAATTTTTTATTATTTTGACGACATCCATGGCAGTGGCGTGTCGTTAGCAATGAGGTTACGGGTTTGTTTTACACCGGACGTTGATCAGAGCAACGTATAAGATGTAACCTCTTTGCATGTATGTTTTTATATCTTCTACTCCACTAGACAGTGGTTTAGACAATTAGGTCATTTCGACCCACCTTTCTGCGTTGCCGTCACAACGCCATACAACCCATATTACAGTGATTTGAGTAAAAAACTTGTGTCCGAAGGTGAG
This sequence comes from Sericinus montela, assembly GCA_029286605.1. Taxonomy (NCBI): domain Eukaryota; kingdom Metazoa; phylum Arthropoda; class Insecta; order Lepidoptera; family Papilionidae; genus Sericinus; species Sericinus montela. Next base: position 4,839,530 of record JAGSMR010000050.1, read on the forward strand.
GTCAAGATAAAGTAAAAGTAGAACAGGTTGCTCCTGGTTTTAGGCCACCATACACAGTATTCTATAATACATTGAAATACACAAGTACAGTACAAGACAAGTGAGTTGTAAAATTACAAAGATATTAAATAAGGAAAAAAAACGAGATTACACGCAAACAAGAAGTAACAGTCGAACAATCGATCGAAATTACTTAATTGTCTAAACCACTGTCTATCCCAGTAAGGAGATATCAATAAAAATAAATAAATAAATATGTACATACATGCTTAGAGGCTTAGAGGCAAATGCGTTGCTCTGATCCCGAAGTAAGTAACTAAAGCCCTTGTATTTTATACCACCAAAAACAATTTCTTCACGCAATTCCCGATACAGGGTAGACAGAGGTCTAGTCTAGACAATTAAGTCCTTTCGACCCACCTTCCACCGAAGATATTTTCGGAACAACGTGACAGGTGGTGAGCCGTCGCCGTCTTTATGTCCAAGCCAACGATATAAGTCGTACATACTTTTTCAACAATATTTTTGTTACTTTTTAATATTGATATTAATGTCCCCATTATTATAATAGCTGTAGTCATTGCTGTAAAATCTTTTGTGTCGGAAAGGGCTTCCGCAGACTAGTGACCGCTTGGATGAATTTTACTGTGTCTTTTTTACTTCGGTAGTCATTCACTATTCAAAACCAAAATATATTTTATTTAACCGTATGGATGGTATAAACGAAAAGTATATCCTTCTTCTTAATCCCATGTCCAGTAGTACAGTTATAGTATACAGTTATATGCAGTTTAAGGTAAAATAAAGGTATATTAACCTACAATAATATCTCTTAGGAATTTCAATTACTCGAAATATAACGTACCTAAGCAGCGGAATCTCGTAGTAATTTGGTCTCGCATCGCCGCATAATTCAAACGTAGATTATATTTAGATTCCAACTACCTGCTACGTCAAGATTTAAAATGCTATTTTCATGTAAATATCGGTGGCTCGTATTCTAAGACGGTGATAATCTCACCACTTATCGCTCTGTCTCAAATAAGTTCTGTCAAAAATGGGTCCAAAGGAATTATTTGTCTCGACGTATGTTTATCACAGTATTGGAAAAAGTGTGTTGATAAAAATTTACGTAATACAATTACGTAAAAGTCCTAAATGTATGTTATTCAGTTGCACTGGTACGGGGTATACTAATTTAGGACTGATTGACGTAATGAGTGTTCAATATTTTAGAATATCATTACCAGATTAATCTAAAATACTAGTCTAAAACATTAATCTAAAATATTAATGTAAAACGAGTATGTCTTCACATAATTTTCCGTACTGGGGTAGCCAGAGGTTTACGCAACTGAAAGAAATAAAGGATATTATTATTCATAGCCTCGTTTCTTTTTGCGTCTTCGAGCTCGCATAATATAATTAAAGCGTATTGCATTAATTTCCCGGTGAAAAAAGAAACACCTTTCGCTGGACATATACTATGAGTGCATCATATTTCATTTAAATTTATTCAACCGTTTATTAACAAAAGTCTTTATTCTTTAGATATTTATTAATCTGGAGATGTATGAGGTGCTTAATCTATGATAATATAGCATTATGAGCTACTTGAAATTCTAATTGCTTGGCTTCACTTACTAGCTAAGATTTATTGAAGTGATAAACGTACTTAATCGCATCTTGTTTATCATCTACATTTATTATTTTATTTTTTTTAAAGAAAAGGTAGGCAAACGAGCAGGCGGCTCACGTTATGGTAAGTGATTACCGCCGCCCATAAACACCCGCAATACCAGATGCGTTGCCTGCCTTAGAGTGGAAAGGGGGGTTTGTGAGCCTCCGGTTACCTGCACTCACCAGACGAAACGCAGAAGTTTGTTAGACTTCTACTTTACGCCGGTATTCTGTGAGGTCGTGGTACTACCCCGGTCGAGCCGGCCCATGCATGCAACAAAAAAAGTTGATGCGTGGCTCTTCACATTATTCCTGTAAATGCTCTGTAAAGGTTCTTTGAAAGGTTCGCTTGAAGTCTCGGTAGCCGAGTTGTGGAGTGATCGAATTCGAGTCAAGTGACCCGAGTTCGATCCCCAAGGACGTACCAATGCGTTTTTTCAAAACTTATGTACGATTTATATCGTAGGTTTGGACATGGAGATGTCGTCAGGCTCATCACAAGTCACGTTGTCATAAAAATGTTTTCGTGGGAAAATGGGTCGAAACCACTTATTTGTGCATTAGGAATGGAGTGAAATTTTTTCCCTGTCTGAAATGTCTGTAATGAATTTCTTAATGGGTCTACAGTCATGGTGAGGGACATAAATTTCTTTTTATCCCGGGAAACTGAGAAACCCCGCGGGATGCCGAGATAATTTTCAGAATAATCGCCGGTCAAATAGTGATAAGTAAATAAGGTCTCAAAACCGTATTGGCCTTTTTATTCACTTATTTATTGTAGTATATTCTTTATTAAATAAATGAATAATATATATCTTCACACAATTCCCAACACAGTGGTTGACATAGGTCTAGTCTAAACAATTATGTCCCTTTGACCCATCTTCCTCCGAAATTATTTTCGGGACGGGTGATGAGCCGACGCCATCTTTATGTCTAAGCCAACGATGTAATACGTACATAAGTTTTTGAAGAGCCCATTGGTATGAGCTTGCCACTTGAGGATCAAACTCAGGTCTCATGACTCCAAATTCCGACAACCGAACCTCTCGGCAATCGTGACTATAACTAAATATTTAAAAAATACAAGAAAAAAGATAATGGACAGTTTGATTTGTAGATAGACGTTACACAATCACGTTCAAAAGCTAAACGAATATGAACTTTATAATGAACAAGAACACCGATTAATATTTAAACTTCTGAATCACCATATTATGATGATTATATTTTTCAAACAGTTCTGGAAACTTTGAAGCAAGTACAATTGCGTAATGCTTTTCCAATGTGAGTATCACTACTAGAGAAAATTTAGACACAAACAAAACTTTTAATGTTCTGATAAGTTTCTTAAGTTGTCTGTGCTTGGGAGGTACATTTTACAAGTTGCATCCGAATTTTAAAAGGTTGAACTTTATGTTGTATTTTCTGTCCAGCATTAACTCTATTTTACATGGAATTATATATAAACAAACACACATACATAAATAAAAATGTACGTGAGATAGAGTATAGATAGAGTACAGAGATATTGTATAGCAGGCTCCATAGAGTAAGTAAATCATTCACGGGGCGGTGGGTAAAATTCTCCAATTGATCTGACAAGGATTTTCGCAGTAAAAGTGCAAACTTTGCCTCTTTATTACAGTACAAATGAATATATTAATGATACTAACCCCTGGGAATGCGTGAATCGTTCCCAGGCTAATTAAAATTATAGTATAATAATGTAGGTAGACAAATATAATATTTACCGCACAGAGAATGAACTGGCAGTGTTAAATTGGCTAATGTGTGTTTTACTTCAAAGTAATATTCTTTGTTAAACAAATATTAACAAGAGGATATCTACTTTCACCTGTTTCTTTACCATTAGAGGAACCTGTTTCGAAACGGCGATAGATTAAATAATAAAGATCGATAGATGTAATGTAGGAGTCACTCTAGTGACTCCTACATTACATGGACAATTTTATCTCTAGATAAAATTGTCCAAGGGAAAAGCTGTCTAGTAATATAGCCCGTTTGTGTGCTAAAATTTTAAAGGAATAACTTTTTAAAAAATATACATAATTTCAAGGATATATCCGTATGTAAAATCTTACAGAATTAAAAACAAGGACTAAATCATACCATTTAATAATTTTCTATATTTGACACTGCTCAATTTTAAATAATTAATTTTAATTAATTTTGATTAATTTTAACTTATTTTTATTATGTTATTAAAGTAAAGAGAAAAAAGTTAAAATTTCAACAGACACGGGCGGGATCACGTTACGTTTTTTAATTATAGACGGTTTTAAAGTTTAAAAAAAGATGCCAAAATTTCATACGTGAACCATAAAATTGTCGAAAGATTTCAAGTTGACCGTTTGAGTCTCAATTTGCACAAGGTTTCATAACGTATATTGGAAAAGTATTATGCATTTACAACAAACCCTATTTGAAAGACTATTTGAATATAGAATTCGTTATATTATGGTAATTTAATTAATTTGCACAAGGTTTCATAACGTATATTGGAAAAGTATTATGCATATACAACAAACCCTATTTGAAAGACTATTTGAATATAGAATTCATTATATTATGGTAATTTAAAAGTTTGAAAGTTAAATAAAACTAACTACTGCCCTAAAATAACTAAAGTTTAATTATTACCGCTTGAACTTTTTTAAGTATGTTATAATTCAATTTAATTTGTAATAAGTATAAGGAAGTAAAGATGTGTCACACGCATTTACAGGCCATTTTGGTCTGTAAATGCCTACAGGTGGGCAAATTCATCTCTAATATTCTTTGAGATAGATTAGAGCAGGGAACGTCTGCAACGCTGTTTCATTGTTTTGTTGACTTTACATATCATTAGAATATGTAAGTCACGATAGCCGAGTGGTTGGGTAGTTGGAATTCGAGTCAAGAGTTCGATCCCCAGGTGACAGGCTCGTATCAATGGGATGATGAAATTCTCCTTTTGAGAGAGGCCTGTGACTAGTAGTGGAATTTTACAGACCATTAAGAAAGCATAGGTCTACCTTAGAAAGAAGAAAAGAATGGGATTTCGAACTGCATCGGTTGCGGTTCCCTACAGAAAGACTCTTGATCTCTGATCTCTTTAAAGTATGGTAAAGTAATGGATGACACCAAAACTTCAATCGATACGACTAAATTTTCTAGTCCTCTTTCTACCCGTCCATTGGGAATGGCGTGATGATATTTATAAGTTGATGAAGTTTGCTATTAAAAACGTATGCTTTAAAAACTGTGTTATAAGGGCTTCTTTTGGCTGCAGACATACTGACCTGAAGCACATGCAAGAAGTTCATTTTCATCGCCTGATGATAGGCAACTAAAAATTGGCAACGGTCGTCTTAAGGATCTTAGTGATGCCATCTGCGCTCCAGAGCTCGCATCAGTCGTTGCAGGGGCTGTTGGTTGTGCTGTAGAAAACTTATAAGCAAGCAGTTACGTTTGTGACGTAAAGTTAATAAAAAAAAATTAATATTAATCTCCTCCAGCAAAAGATTTACCTTGAAGAGATCGCAGTTTAGAGAGTTTGTAGAGATAGCAATAAGGTCCCTTATTTGTTCATTCAGTATAACTTTTATACAGTATCAGTTCTTATAAATATGTGTGAAAATAAAATTGTAATAAATACATTTCTAATAATCAAGAGTTATAAATATTCATTAAATTAATTTCACCCTTCAGTAGTCATTCCAAATCGTATCACTTATACGGTAGATAAACGCAAATTGAAAAAATCGACTAACTTACTACGGAAAAGGGTCTAATGCAATTTTTACGATCACGGAATATGATAGGATCTCTGTAAACACTTCAGTGAAAGCATTTTCCTATACCCTTCTTCCTCAGGTGCGTAAAAATTTTTATAATAGAAAAGGGATGTGATTTTAACATTGCAAAGGGTTCCACCGTATTATATTTTGACTAAAGTATTAAGTAGTAAAATACATAGAAATTATGTTTAGTAATTGATTGAATACACAATTTTTCGTACATACATATGTACATAGATAGAGACAATATTACATAAATTGCTCTGATTCCAAATTACGAAGCTTTATGGAATCGAAACAATGAAGGTACCTCGCAGACTCGAAAATATCTATAAAAAGTGTTTTCTCCTTTGATTCGACCGGGAATCGAACCCAAAAATTCAGCGCTGCTGATACCAAGAAAAGTCCACGGAGGTCGAGTATTATGTGAATGGCACAAAAGTATATAAATTTCATTTGAACTAGATGTCTACAATATTCAAATTCGAGTCTAGTGATTCGATTACAGATTTATCCGACGATTCGTCCATTATCTTCACGCCATTCCCAATACTGGGGTAGACAGAGGTTCAGATAATACTATAGTACTTTCGACCCATCTTTTACTGAAGACTGTTTTATGACAAATTGACTAATGGATAGCCGTTGCCATCTTTTATGAAAAGCTCTTTGGTACGAGCCTACCAACTGTCGATCGAAATCGGGTCTGTTGATTCGAATTACGATCACCCAAACAATCGGCTATCACCTACAAAGTAACGACTTTAACGTGGACGTGGTTATACCGTACAAAAGCTGAATACCATCGATGGCAATCAAGTCACCAACTCATTTCATCGTATATGATAATCGATGATTGTGCAATATAGATCATGATGGTGATGAAGAAAAAATCGGAATCGGAAAAAACCCAAGGGCCCTCTATTAGCCAGCATTCTGCAAGGCTCACATATTAATCCAGGTCAAATTGATCTATTAGTGTAGTAGCTAAATCCGTAGCTTGATTAGAGCAATATATTTTCGGCACAGGTTTAAAATTTAATAAAATTATATTATTATTTAATTATTTAGTGTCCAATTAAAATGTAGTCTGTTACCTATTCCGTTTTGTTACCGAACCCTAGAAATTGTGCAAACTCATGATTTATATCTCTCACACACACAGATTCTGTATGTTTATGGGGTATATAAAAAGTATCTTTAAATAAGATACAAGAGATTTTTTAGAGATAACATAATGTAAAGAAGCAAATCTAGTTTCTAAAGTTGGATGAACTTTCACAGGTTCTAAACTTCAGTCTTTATTTCTTGATTGAGTACCAAACATAGAAACATAAAATTATTCAGATTTTTATATGAATTCTATTAATTTAATCCTCTTAAGATGAGATATTATGGCTTTGTACATATAAAAGCTTTTAAACCATGACCAGTTCCCCACGACGAGAGTGAAACGCAGCCGCGGGCGCGGGCGTGGAAGTGCTGCGACAAAATCAAAATTTTACCTGATTTGTGAAGAATAGAAAAGGCATAAAAATAATCATTTTACGATTAAGCGTCATTTTCTTTTTTATGCATATCATGAAGGTCGTAAATCCTTTTTACTTAACTGATAATCCTGACTGCAGCATCAGGTTATTTCTATTATCTTATAACATCCGAAGGCGAGAGGCGTACTCTGCGATACTGGATTCGAATTCCGGGCGAGTTAATGTAGAAAAACCACTTTCTCTGTTTTTTATTTTTTTTAGTTCCTTCTTTTTTTTCTATTCCGTTATACAAGCTTGACAAATGCTTAGCTTGCACTAAAATATCAAAGGTTTTGTCTCTATCTATGTATGTATTTATTTAATTATTTAAGGACTTCTTCATCGAAACTGACGAAAAAGTTGGGTATGCGTAATTCGAGTGAAGATACCCGAGTTTGATCCCAAGTTTATAGGCTCGTATCTATGAGTTTTTTAAAAAACTACTTTACGTTATATTTAGTATATTTTCTTTGAATAGTATGTAAGACCATTCCTTTAGATGGCTAACGGATAATAGAAAATTCAGTGATGTGTCAGTGTCATTGAATAAATGACTTGATTTAAAAAAAAATCCCAGACCGAAATTCTACGTATCGGTTACGGGAAGCAGGGTCCAAGGTATAAACCGCATTCCTTCATATTAACGCTTTAAACTGTAGTTTTTAACTTTCGTGTCAATTAACCCTTTATACTTACTCTATCAAAATCATAATATTGTGGTTGAGTCGAGGCGCTAGTCCGAGTTCCTTTTTACGCTACAATCAACTCAGCTAAAGGCTAATTCGTAATTCAGCAGTAAGTAGGCTTCGGTGTCTTGATAAATTACTTGGCCACTTGTATAGAAGATATTTTCAATGTCAAATTTTCACATGTGTAAATCCAGTAAACAAATCGAAGGTAACAATGAAATTAATCAAACTTCACGCCATTATCAATACAGAAGAAGTTAGAAAGAAAGAAAGAAAGAGTTAGAAAGAAAGAAAGAAAGAAGAAGAAAAAGTTAGAGGTCTATGTAATCAAAAGTCGTGTCGACCCACCGTTCATCGAAGACATTTTTTTGGGATAAAATAAAACCTACGAAACAAATCGTGCATAAGTTTTTTTTAAAAAAAAAAAGCATTTAGCTCCCACCTGGCAATAAAACTTGGTCTCTTGTCATGCCAATAACTCGGCTATCGTGCATTCACGTCCAATATTTGTCGATGCTAAACACACTAAAACTATTTACTCACACATAGGCCTCCATCGTAAGGAGGATTTGCCATAATCACCACGCTTGGATAGTTTCATAGCAGTACCAGACTCCTAAAGCGTTCTGTTTACCGTACATAAAGAATATCTCACTTTTATTTTCGATTTCATATTCTGGTTAAGGTTAATACTTGTAGAACAGAATAAGTCATTTATTGTGGACCTATTGCAATAAATAAATACAGAAAAAGGGTCGAAGCCAATCTGAGTTTTAGATTCGGATATGCTCTCAATAAACCATTGGGTAAATAGTTTTTATGTTGTCGTTTATTGCTTATACCAAAAGCGCTAACAGGAGGGTTGAAGGATGTGAAAATGAGAAATATATTTTAACAGAAAATTTGCCTAGTTGGTAGTGACTTTGTCAGCGATTCAAGGGATTACGGGTTCCAGTTCCGATAGGGGCAAATAGTTGTGTGATGAATATGAATATTTGTACTAGAGCCATGTATGTTTATATGTATAGAAATATTTATCCATATAATTATATTTCTATGAAAGTATATCGTAAAGATCACTTTAATAAATAAGTGAAAGTGTAAATATTCTTATCCAATTAGCTAGAATTTTTTTATGTTGCATAATATCGTATCTCTGTCTATAAACTTGGGCCGAAATGACCTTAAAAGCAAAAAACTTAATAATAGTCAATGGTCTGTGACGTAATAATATTTGTTAGATTAATGAAACAAGCTTTTTAGGGATTGGATGTTACGGATTGAGTCGATGAGATGACTCAAATATAAGACTTGTTGTTACCCGCGCTCACGTCTGTATTGAATTAAATAACTATAAATGTCTTCACGCCATTTCCCAATACAGAGGTAGACAGAGATCTAGACAATTAAGTCCTTTCGACCTACCTTCTTAGGATAATATTTTTGGGACAACGTGACAGGTGGTAAGCCCTTCAACGTATTTATGCCCAATCCAACGATATAAATCGTACATAAGTTTGTAAAAAAAACCCTTTGGTACGTGCCTGTCACCTGGGGATCGAACTCGGTTCCCTTGTCAAATCGTGACTAACTCGTATTGAATAACTATATTTTATATATTTTCTCTAAATATTTTTGGATTGAAAATGACTTCATTTTTAATGAAACTTTTATTGAATGGGGTCATTGTAGAAGCGTGCTCGTCGCGACCCCTGCCAGCCCTTTTCAGGGCTGCAATTCTACACAGCTGCGCACCCATGCCAACGAGGGTTAGGGCGTCCCCCCAAGGCGACGCACACCAGTTCGTCCCCGTTGGTGTGGAATGCAGCGAGCAAAGCGGCGATGGGGACCGCCACCCGTCACGCACAGCCCGACACGGCGGAAGGTGGAGGACGGAGTGCAGAGTTGGCACGTGGAATGTTAGAGGAGGCATGAGAGATAAGACGAATGAGTTGATTGAAATAATGAAAGAAAGAGAATTAGATGTCGTGTGTTTGTCGGAGACCAAGCGGAAGGGCAGTGGTACTGAAGAGCTCCCTGGCGGGGCGTTAGCTCTATGGTCCGGAGTCCCGGAGAGCGAGAGCGCCTGCCAGGGAGTGGGGGTGCTGCTGTCGTCTCGGTTGGTCGATGTTATGATAAGGTTGTGAACTCGAGACTTCTCTGGGTTCGCTTTAAATTGGGACTGACGAAGTTATTCCTTTTGGCTGTTTATGCGCCGGTGGCTTCGTCGTCCAGAGCTGAGCTGGAGGAGTTTTGGGAGAATGTAAGAGAAGTTCTAGACTTGGTTAGAGGAAACGAAAGAATTGTTGTATGTGGTGATTTGAATGGATGGGTTGGTACCGCTCGGCCCGGGTACGAGTCGGTGCTTGAAATGTTTGGCGATAAAAGGGTTAACGATGCTGGCAAGCTTATACTGGCTGTAGGCAAGGAAAAGGGTCTTCTTGTGACAAACACTATGTTTAGTCACAAGAAAATCCATATGTATACTAGAACAAGAGAGAATGAGAGAAGTATGATCGATTTATTCCTGGTGGATGACCGACTGCGAAAACAGGTGATGGATACGCGGGTGTTCCGAGGTGCTGACCTGGGAACGGATCACTACCTAGTGATTACTAGATTTAGGGGTCTGTTCGCGGGTTGGCGCCACCGGACGGCGATACCAGAACCACAGTCGGTCGGTAGCAACCGAAGCTGGAAGCTTCAGGAAGCGGACACTAGGAATAAATATCAAGCAAGGGTAGCCGAAAAGCTGGACAGCATTGGTGTTAGGAAAGAATGTGTGGAAGAAATATGGCAGAGCCTTAGAGATGGAATGGTTAGTGCAGCGGAAGACGTGTGTGGAACTGTGAAAAGAGGTAGTAGTAAAAGGGTGATGCATGGTGGAATGACGAAGTGAAAGAAGCTGTAAATAAGAAGAAGAAAGCATGGTTAGACTACTTGGCCTCTAGTAATGATAAGGATATGAGAGAGAAGAGGAAAGAAAGATATAAGCTCCAGAAAGTTCACACGAAAGCATTGATTGAGGAAGTGCGTGAAAGGAGTAGAATGGAAGCGGACGAAGGTTGTCGCACAACTTCAAGGAGAACTCCAAACTCTTCTGGAAAGAGGTTGGAAGGACCCGGAGTGGTGCGACAGCCTTAAGAATGAATAAAGTGCTTTCGGGAACCAATGACGTCCTCTCAGAAAAATCGGACGTCATGCAGCGATGGAGCGAATTTTATAGAGATGTATGCGTGTGATGATCTTAGTGAGGGATCCGGGGTGACGCCGTGACTGGTACGCCAGACTCGGACCTCGATGACACTGAGGTCATCAGTATGAAAGAGATTGAATGTGCGATTAGAAGTTTGAAATGTGGTAAAGCTGCGGGACTAGACAGAGTTACTGCTGAAATGGTCAAGTATGGTGGACTACGCGTCTGGGACAGCTTTCATCTGCTGTGCAATTTGTGCTGGCGAACGGGGGCTGTTCCGGATTATTGGCGATCCGCGGTCATTGTGCCTTTATATAAAAGGTAAAGGTTCACATTATGACTGCGGGTGCTATCGGGCGATCAGCTTGACCAGTTTAGCAAGTAAAGTTTACTCGAAGGTTTTGATACGTAGGATGCAAGATAAATCGGAAAGATTTCTATGGGAGGCACAATGCGGATTTAGACCTGGAAGAGAATGCACGGATCAAATGTTTTCTCTCCGCATGATCACGGAGAAGCTTCTGGCTGCTAACCAGAAGATTTTCTGTGCTTTTGTGGATCTTGAGAAAGCATTTGATAAGGTTGTAAGTAAGAAAATTTGGGAACTGTTGCCGGGGTATGGTGTGGATGGTCGATTGCTAAGGGCTGTGCAGTCACTTTACTGTGACTGTAAAGCCTGTGTGCGGGTAGGGCATGACCTGTCACCCATGTTTAGCGTCCAAACGGGCGTAAAACAGGGTTGTGTCATGTCTTCCTGGCTATTCATACTGTATCTCGACAGCTGTTTACAGAAGCTGTTTGGGTGTGAAATTGGGTGACATAAAAGTAAAATGTCTGCTTTATGCTGATGATGCAGTGCTTATAGCACCATCAGAGGCAGAACTGCAGGTATTAGTCACGTGTATGAAAGAAGAATATGAAATTAATGGTCTCCGTTTGAATGCTAATAAAACTAAGGTTCTGGTATTTGAAAGGGACGAAGAAAGAACGAAGTGCGAAATTTGGGTAAATCAGGAATGTCTAGAACAGGTGAATGAAATTGTATACTTGGGGAGTGCGTTTAGCCGGGATGGAAGATGTGATTTAGATGTGGACAGGCGTGTCGCTGCCGGGAACAAAGTCAATGGTGCTCTGACTGCGTTAATCAAAAGGCAAGGCGTTGTTAAAAGTGCACGCCTTGCAATACATAACGCAGTGTTGGTACCGACTTTGTTATATGGCAGTGAAACCTGGGTATGCCAGAAGAAGCATAAAAGCAGGTTGAATGCAGTGGAGATGCGATCTCTTCGTAAAATGTGCGGCCTTACCATGGCCGACCGAAAGCGAAACGAAGAGATTCGCAATATGGCAGGTTTGAAAGATGACCTTGTCTCAAAAATGGATAAGGGCGTGCTTCGATGGTTTGGGCACGTTGAGCGAATGAGTGAAGACCGAATGGTTAAGAAAATATATAGCGCGAAAGTTAATATTAAAAGGTTTCGATGTAGACCGAGATTAACTTTCGAAGACCATGTGAGCAAATTGCTCGAAGAGAGGAGGGTCAAGAGTACTCGGATACCTAGACGTGCATGTATGAAGAAGATGATGAATCTGAAAGAAGCGAAAGAAGTATGTAGGGATCGTGACACTTGGCAATCTGTTCTCTCTGGCTACCCCGTCAGGGATTGTGCGTGAAGATAAATAAAAAATAAAAATAAGTAAATTTATTGAAAGTCACTTCGAAATTCACAAACCAAAGAGTAGTTGTCACTCTTTGGTTTAATATCATTTTAATAGCCACTATAACAAAGAATAAAAGTTGTCACTATGATATGACAGTCTTACTATTATATTTAAATAGCTGCTACCCGTAGATTCCCCCGCGTCATTTATTTAACTCATTATCGCGTAATTTATTTTCGAAAACTATGCTACGTTCCTTCTCATGGTTGGGAATGCAACAAAAGTGTTCTAGTGTCTAAACTCGTACGAGCGAAAGCAGTGAAGGTCACTCTCCACAAGATGGAGTGACAACCCGTTAAATGATCGACGGATGTTGGTGGCGAGGACCGTTCTTTGTTACAAAGTTTGAGCGCAAACTGTATTCAGCAATGGACTTTGAATGGCGATGAGATGATTCTTGTTACTAGAAATGAGGTTTTTAAAAAAAACAACCTCGTTGTGTACTTACAGTGTATAATTTAAATGTGTGCAGAGCCACGCATCTGCTTTTGTTGTTGCATGAATGGGCCGGCTCTACCGGGGAAGTACCACGACCTTACAGAATACCGGCGTGAAGTAGAAGTCTAACAAACTTCTGCGTTTCGTCTGGTGAGTGCAGGTAACCGGAGGCCCACCCACCCCCTCCCCCAATTCTGGGGGAGGGGGTGGTTATAAATCTCATTGTAATCGCAGAAAGCGTAGACGAAAAAAAAATATTGTTCTTTAATTCTTCAGAGGTACTCTTCAGCCCTACAGATAATACCTTATTTATTTTTAAACATCTTTTCTTTTTAAATAAAACAATAAAGAACAGTACTACTGAAGTAACATATATTGAGTCGTCTTCGTAAGGTTTTTAAATGTAATAAAATATAGAAGACCCGATAGTTGGCAGTGTCCCTGTCTTCAAAGTTAAATGTTGCGGGTTCGAGTGCCGCTAGAAGCGAATATGATGAATACGAATGGTTGTATTGGGGTCATGAATGTTGATAAATATGTACCATTATTTAAAAATGTTAATGTCTATGTAAGTATATTGTCCCGTTGGCTGGGATACTAAGACGGCGATAGCTCGTCTTATTATTCTGTCGCGTTATCCCAAGTAGGTTTCAGTGAAAGGTGGCTCGTAAGGCCACAGACCTCTGTCTACCCCAGTATTTGGAATATGCGCGAATATATAATATAAAAAATACATTTTTTCTAACTGAAATGGAAAGAAAACAAAGACATAGCGAATATTCTTGTAATTTTGCTTTTCATTTTATTTCGCAGTAATCTTCTAATTGTTGTACCAATTAAAACGAGCGACATAAAGCACGATATATCTGTTTCATGTTCTTATTGAAATAAAAATATTAATTAACTTTCATGCAGCCTGGAGCTGTGTTCTATAAAAAAGAGAAAAATCCGAGTCCCAGAAATAACGCCATCACTTTTTATCAAGAAATTCTGTCTCTTTTTTCCCTGCGACTTAAACAGAATAGTGGAATGTTAAATTTTATTATTAATAATAATGTATCAAGAACCGCATACATAGATTAATAGACGATTTTAGGATTAAACTTTAAGAGGAACTCTGATCCTAAAATAAGTAGCATTTTAGTAACGCACGTATGTTGTGGAATTGGAGACAATGTAGGTGCCACAAACAGACAGACCCGAGGCAATGCAGAAAAAGTGGTAGTCTACATTTCCCATTCCGGGAATCGAACCCGACCTTAGAGCTGGCGACACCATGGAAACCAGTATGTACGCTACTTATCACGAAGGTCATCATTTTAATATCGTATCGAAGTTTATCTAATTTTTAATATGAAGAAATGATTCGAATAAACGTTGCGTAGAGGTCTGGTATTAATGACTATTGCAGAATAAGGCCTATCGGTCGTTTCGCACAGACAATACATTGTTATGTGTTAATGACTTTTAAGTTGACTTCTTTTTATTTTAAAATTTCTCGCCAGTGTGTTTTGCTATTGTCATTCTAAGGCACCTGATCATAGCCTCACGATAAGAAAAAGGTGCGATATTTTGAACCGTTACTATACGGCCTATTATCGTGGGATAATGTCGGTACTTGTAATATGAAAGATTTAATACTAGATAATAATAGTTTACCTGTATTTTTGTCGTTTAATATCTTCTTATATGTAATATGAATGTAATAAATGTAATATGAAAGATTTAATACTATATAATAATAGTTTACCTGTATTTTTGTCGTTTATATCTTGACAAAGTGGAACGGGACAAAGTGACAGATGGTATGTCCAAGCCAACGATATAAAAAGTACATACGTTTTTGAAAAAATCCTTGATTGAATTGAACTCGGGTCTCTCGACCTGAATTCCTACCACCCAACCACTCGGCTTTCGTGACTGATTTTTGTTTTTGTTTTGTGTCATATAATTTAATATTAAGCTACAATCTCATAAAGTTGAATAAAGATACTTCTAGATAAAACATAATCTTGAATTATTTATAAGAATGCCCACTTTAAGTCGACGTAACAAAAATGAACGTAACTTTCTAAGCGGAGCAAATAAACAGTATTAAAATGCATGAAAACATTTCTCATTTATATCTACGACGTTTTCTGCTAGGTGTTATTTAATGGTGGAGTATTATTACGATTTTTCATTTTAACGCAGAGGGGTTATAAATCAAACGTGTTGGTCAGTCGTTCTCATTTAAATTTTATAATGTTAGTTGTTACATACTCGTGCCTGATGGGGCATTGCTTGTGTTATACCCAAGTCTTCAAGTATTCAAGTCCCTTTTAGCTCATAAATAGTTTAAGTATAAATGTGTGTCGTTTTGTTATAGTTCTTATTTTTCTTAAATAGTCACGTGATCTATACCTACACTTATATCTCCTATACCAGGATAGGTAGAGGTCTAGACAACGAAGTTAATTCAACCCGCCGATGCTTGTTTGGGACAACGTAACTAGTGATGAGCCCATCGACGTCTTAATTAACAAGCTAACGGTACAATAATCACATATAAATATATATATTTACAATATTCTTATAAACATATACGCGCCCGTGACTCGAGTATCAACATATTTATTAATCACACAAATGTTTGCCCTCAGAGGGATTCGAACACGCAACCATTAGTCTCGAAGGCCGGATTACTACCAACTCGACTATCGGAGCGTCATAAGAAAATTAAACTTCCTTTTTGTTAATATTTATGAAACACTAGTGGGCAAAAGCATGTCGCTTTTGCTCACTACTGTGCCTCGAGTACTTTAACGCTTATTTAATTAGTACCTCTAGTTTAATGTCCACAAACATATACAGGGGTAGACAGAGGTCGAGTCTAGACAATCAAGTCCCTTCGACCCACCTTCCACCGAAGGTATTTTCTGGACAACGTGACAGGTGGTGAGCCCGTCGCCGTCTTTATGTCCAAGCCAACGATATTCGTACATAAGTTTTTGAAAAACCCATTGGTAGGAGCCTACCAACTGGGGATCGAACTCGGGTCTATTGACTCGAAATTCGGACCACCCAACCACTCGGCTATCGTGACTACATACATATAGTTGTGACTAATAATATTAAAAATGCTAAAAGCGGGAAGCTAAACAAATAACAGTCTAGAATTGTTTGTTAGAGTTGGTAGACTAATTTATATTTTATTAGCTTACATGCTATGTTTTGTTAACGGTGCTTATACTGGTTATTTTTTAAAGTAGGTTTACATACATGCATACATACACTAAAGTTTACTGTAGGTTAAAAGCCTCTGCCAAAAGCCCTAATCGCCACACACAGTAAGCAGATTGGCGTGGGAAGTATCACACATATTGCAGGTGAGATGCTGCTGACCGTTTCCATTTCTAGATGGTTTTATTTTAATTTTTTATTTTTTTGATAGTTTTATTATCAGTGGCCAATTCTATATTCAAGGATTATCCCATAGTTGCCTCCACCCTGTACCCGACACACGGATGGTAAACACTTATACCGATACCGTAACTCAACAAGAAGAAATTAATATCTTCACACTATTCTCAATACTGTGGTTGCCAGAGGTTTAGACAATTAAGTCCTTTCCACCAATCTCACTTCGAAGATATTTTGAGATAACTAGTCATTAAAAACCCTATTGATACGAGCCTGCCACCTGGGGGTCTTACTCGGGTCTCTTGACTGGAATTCCGATCACCCAAACACTAATATCGGGACTAACTCGTATTTAATAAAGAATATTTAATTTTTTTCCTCTACATATTTTTGCACAATGATTGGATGGTTCAATATCATTTAACAGCCACTGTATTAAGGAATAAAAGTCGCTACTTTGATAGGACAGACTTACTATTATATTTTAATAGCTGCAGCCCGTAGCTTCGCCCGCGTAATTTAACTCATTATCGCTTATCTTATTTCCGGAATAAAACTATACTACATCCCTTCTCAGGGATGTAGAACAAAAGTTTTCGAGTGCCAAAGCAGTATAGACGACCCTACACAAGATGGAGTGACAACCCGCTAAATGATCGACGGCTGTTGGAGGCTCAGGATCGTTCTTGTGGGAACTTGAAACTTTGAGGGAAGCCTATACTGACTATTATTATAAAACAAATAAATATCTTCACGCAATTCCCAATACAGGGGTAGACAGAGGTCTAGTCTAGACAATTAAGTCCTTTCCACCAATCTCACTTCGAAGATATTTTCGGGACAACGTGACAGGTGGTTTGCCCGTAGCCGTCTAGTAGCTAGCCAAAGATGTAACTCGTACATAAGTTTTTGAAAATCTCATTGGTACTGCCATCTGGGGATCGAACTCAGGTCTCCTGACTCGAAATTCCGACCACCCAACCACTCGGCTATCGTGACTACATACATATAGTTGTGACTAATAATATTAAAAATGCTAAAAGCCGGCAGCTAAACAAATAACAGTCTAGAATTGTTTGTTAGAGTTGGTAGACTAATTTATATTTTATTAGCTTACATGCTGTGTTTTGTTAACGGTTTAAATGCTTATACTGGTTATTTTTTTAAGTAGGTTTACATACATGCATACATACACAAAAGTTTACTGTAGGTTAAAAGCCTCTGCCAAAAGCCCTAATCGCCACACACAGTAAGCAGATTGGCGTGGGAAGTATCACACATATTGCAGGTGAGATGCTGCTGACCGTTTCCATTTCTAGATGGTTTTATTTTAATTTTTTATTTTTTTGATAGTTTTATTATCAGTGGCCAATTCTATATTCAAGGATTATCCCATAGTTGCCTCTTCCCTGTACCCGACACACGGATGGTAAACACTTATACCGATACCATAACTCAACAAGAAGAAATTAATATCTTCACACTATTCTCAATACTGTGGTTGCCAGAGGTTTAGACAATTAAGTCCTTTCCACCAATCTCACTTCGAAGATATTTTGAGATAACTAGTCATTAAAAACCCTATTGATACGAGCCTGCCACCTGGGGGTCTTACTCGGGTCTCTTGACTGGAATTCCGATCACCCAAACACTAATATCGGGACTAACTCGTATTTAATAAAGAATATTTAATTTTTTTCCTCTACATATTTTTGGACAATGATTGGATGGTTCAATATCATTTAACAGCCACTGTATTAAGGAATAAAAGTCGCTACTTTGATAGGACAGACTTACTATTATATTTTAATAGCTGCAGCCCGTAGCTTCGCCCGCGTAATTTAACTCATTATCGCTTATCTTATTTCCGGGATAAAACTATACTACATCCCTTCTCAGGGATGTAGAACAAAAGTTTTCGAGTGCCAAAGCAGTATAGACGACCCTACACAAGATGGAGTGACAACCCGCTAAATGATCGACGGCTGTTGGAGGCTCAGGATCGTTCTTGTGGGAACTTGAAACTTTGAGGGAAGCCTATACTGACTATTATTATAAAACAAATAAATATCTTCACGCAATTCCCAATACAGGGGTAGACAGAGGTCTAGTCTAGACAATTAAGTCCCTTTGACCCAACTTCCACCGAAGAAATTTTCGGGACAACGTGACAGGTGGTTTGCCCGTAGCCGTCTAGTAGCTAGCCAAAGATGTAACTCGTACATAAGTTTTTGAAAATCTCATTGGTACTGCCATCTGGGGATCGAACTCGGGTCTCCTGACTCGAAATTCCGACCACCCAAACACTCGGCTATCGTGACTTATAAACTATTATTATAATATTACATACATAATATTATACAAAATATTCATAATATTACGCACAAATATAAAATACATCGTGATACCAAAATTACTTAACCGTGTTCAATCATAAATTTTGGACAGCTATGGAACAAACTCAAACGCAAGAGATAATTTTTACCACGATTAATAAACCGATCGAATAAAATAGAACAGTACACGATACTAGGGCACACCTATTATACACAAAATAACATAGCATTCTAAATACTCAGTATTCTTATAAAAATTGTTTGTATTTTTATATTTATAATGTTAAATCTTAATCTCCGTAATAAAATAAAATATAGACGACCCGATAGCTTTGTTGGCAGTGACCCTGCCTTCGAAGTTGAGTGAACCTGCCTTCAAAGTTGAGATTCGCTTCTAGCGGAACTCGTACCCGCAAGGTTCGAGTTCCGCTAGAAGCGAATATGATGAATATAAATGGTTGTATTGTGAGTCGTGAATGTTTATAAGTATGTACCATAATTTATAAATGTTAATGTCTATGTAAGTATATTGTCCCGTTGGCTGGGATACTGAGACGGCGATAGCCCTATTATTCTGTCGAGATAGTCTTATTATTCTGTCGCTTTATCCCAAGTAGGTTTCAGTGAAAGGTGGGTCATAAGGCCTCAGACCTCTGTCTGTATTCCCAGTATTGGGAATATGCGCGAGGACATGATAAAAAAAATCATGATAGCCGAGTGTTTGGATGATCGGGATTTGAATCAAGAGTCCCGACTTCGATATACCCTTGGTGGCATGCTCTTAAAAATGTTTTTCTAAAAACTTATGTACGGTTTACATCGTTGGCTAGGAATTAAACACGGCGACAGGATTACAACCTATCACGCTGTTCTAAAAACGTCTTCGGTCTTCGGTGGGTCAAAAGGACAATTGTCTAGAGCTTTGTTTACCTCTGTATTGAGAATGACGTGAAGTTATTTCATAAAAAAAACCCTGTTAATTGAGTTATTTTACGTCACAAGTCTAATTTACTTAAGTCAAAGAAGGAATATCAAGGGAAGGTTGTTCGCAAGAAATATAAAAAATAATTGCTATAAGAATATTGCGTCCCTTCCCTTAAACGTTGCGGCCAAAATTAACCTTACTGTGTTACGTTCTGTCTTCAAAGCGTTTAGTAAGCTGAGGGAAATATTGGACTTAATTAAATTAGAAAATATTTATTAGAGAATTTCTGAGTTCCGATAATAAGGTCCCAATATATAAGATGGTGTGGTTACTGCGTAAGAATTACCTTTCAAAATATCTAACCGCTGACGGGTAGCAGCGTGCAGTATGTCTGGTATTACGCTCGCTCATCCGATTGTCAAGTAATGATTTTCGTACATTTTCGAGATGGTCATCCCGCCACCTGTCGATCACCAATTATTTTTTTTAATTAAGGGAAATAATGTAACTGGGCTCCATAGAGTAAGTTATTTGTTCATGGGGTGGTGTGTACACTTCTACAACTGAATACCATTAAATGTGCAATACCTTTTTTACGCAGGGAAATATGTTGCGTTTTCTCGCCCTCGCGGAGCAATTACAGGCGATGTTTGGCGAATCGCGAATTATTTGATTGGATTTGATATTGAAATTCTTTTTCGAGTAAAAAGTTGTCCCTCTACTACTCCTACAATCTTACTTGTAACAAATAGATAGCTCCGCTGCTATTTGGCAGTAGGAAATGGTCAGAGTTTAGTCTTTTTTTATTTATTTTTTGTTATAAAAATACCTTGGTAGCACATTTTAACATTTATATATAACGGCGACAAAAGTGTTCCGGTATAAGTAAATAAATAAAATAAATATCTTCACGCAATACCCAATACAGGGGTAGAGTCAAGTCTAGACAATGAAGTTCCTTCGACCCACCTTCCACCGAAGATATTTTCGGGACAACGTGACAGGTGGAGAGCCCGTCGCCGTCTTATAAAGATAAGTTCTCCCATAATCGTCTTCCATAAAGAGGATTTGCCCTATACGCCACGCTTGGCAAAAAGACTGGCGATCGCAGTACCAGACCACTCGTACCTTAGCCGCTGCTGCCCATCTTCGGCATTTTGGTCCGATATTTTTAGTGATGGTTATCCCGCCACCTATCGGTTGCATTAACGATGTTCAAGGCTGTTTCCATTAGTCGTCTCTTTCGACACCCACAGAACGATACGGAGTGGCAATATTCTTTCGCCATTGCAACACGGTTACGCACGGAACAGTTGTGTACTTTTTATTTTAAAAATTGCTTCACACCACTAAATAAAGCATAAATCGCGCTAATCGTTTGCTCTTACAAGCTTACATTTGAGCAACATAAACTTTCACAAACTTTCGCATTTATAATATCATAGTGTTTGTAAAAAATTCACAATAGCAATATGCGTCATGATAAAAAAATACAAAGTGCTATTTATTAATACCATTAGACCTCACGCTTCATTGTCTAAAAGATAGAACGCTCGGTGGAGCGCAAACTTTGCTCACATTCTAGAAAATTTACACAAAAACATTACCGTTGCTCGGCGTCCTACGAAACACAGCGTCGACAGACAGACGACAGACAGTCTTTTGTAGGATATATAAATAAATATTTAAATATCTTAACGCAATTCCGAATACAGGGGTAGACAGAGGTCTAGTCTAAACGATTAAGTCTCTTCGACCCACCTTCCACCGAAGATATTTTCGGGATAACGTGACAGGTGGTGAGCCCGTCGTCGTCTTTTTATGATAAACTAATTATATGTCCGTAGGACATATAATTGGTTTATAATAGTATTTCGTAATTTATTTATTAATAGTAGTACCCCGTTCAATTGTCGAAATTCTGCTACAATTTAAGGAAATATTACAGGGATAGGCACATCTTCTGCACGTTGTCCCAACGCACCCAAAATAAGCGCAACAACCGATTGCAGTAAACGCGTGAGGTGCGCGCGAACAGCTTGCGAGCGGCTTGCGCATGGTTAATTCACCTGTTTTGGCCGCACCCTTACATATTTATTTTCGTTAAGTACGCTCCTACTCCATATAAACGTTAACTATGACTAATTTCGACAGATACTTGTAAAAAAGGTTCACAAAGTTTTCTCTTCGATCACTAAGATAAAAACAGTTTTTACGTGCATTTTCTATCTCAAATTTGATATAGTAAGGTGGGTCGTATGGTGGGTGGTGGGTATAGGTGGAAGGTAGGTCGAAGGAACTTAATTGCCTAGACTAGACCTCTGTCTTCCCCTGTATTGGTAATTTAATTTAATTAGTGATTATTGGACTCTAATTTTAAGATAAGCTATGCTTTTTGTAGGAGACTTACTTACAAACTTCTCCCATTTTTGGCATTTTTAATATAATAATGAATAATGACTAACATAAGGGACAATGCCTTGCCTCACCTTGCGCGGTCCCCAAGTTTACAAAGCCATTTTCTTTGAGTTATGTACGCGTGTGACCCTGCATTGACGTAGTTGTATCATTTCACGTTTCCCTTCTGTTATGATATTCTATAAGATTGATATATCTTCACACCATACAGGATATACCCACTATTGGAGTCGTAAGGTTTGAACAATTAAGTTCTGAAGCCACATTTAAACGGAGCTTGTTTGAAACAATGAGGCAGGTCACATCTTTCACTGTCTTAGTGTACAAGCCAACGGATACTTACTTAGATAAACAGTTACATAATATTAATAGTCACGATAGCCGAGTGGTTGAGTGGTCGGTCGAGTCAAGAGGCCCTAGTTCCGCCCATGAACACCCGCAATACCAGAGGCATAGCAGATGCGTTGCCGCCTTAGAGTGAATAATTGGGGGAGGGGGGTGTGTGAAACTCCGGTTATCTGCACTCACCAGACGAAACGCTGAAGTTTGTCAGACTTCCACTTCACGCTGGTATTCTGTGAGGTCGTAGTATTTTCCTGGTTGAGCCGGCCCATTCAAGCAACAACAAAAGCTGATGCGTGGTTCTACCACTGAAAAAAATGGTCACAAATTGCGGACTTAATGCCTATGGCGCATTCTCTTCCAGTCAACTTATCGAATTATTTTACTTGTGTGTTAAAGTATAGATCAATTAATAAGAAAAAGTTAGGCGTATAATTACTTAGGGTATAAGTTATCGCGATAGCGAAGTGGTTGGGTAATCGGAATTTGTGTTAAGGGACCCGAGTTCAATCCCCAAGGCTCGTACATGTGGTTTTTTTTTATCATCATCATCATAATACTGTCCTGTAAATATTCACTGCTGTAATAGGTTCCTACCGTTTGACCTAATCACCACGGTTTGAAGGTTTGCCTAAATCACCACGGATTGTAAGCAGATTGGCGATTCCAATAGTAGATACCTTATACCTTAAACACTGCTACCATTTACCTACCGGTTTTATTTATATTTCCTACCGATAACATTTTTAAGGTTTTTCTCATAACCACCACTTACGAACACAACGTCACATTTGCCGAATGGTTGGGTAATCGGATTTCGAGTCAAGAGACTCTACCAAATAGGCTCCCTAAGTCCTTCCTAAGTCAAGAGGCTCGTACCAATGAGTTTTTCCACAGACTCGCCACCTGCCACGTTGTCCCAAAGTAAGTCTACAGTGAAAGGTGGATCGAAAGGACTTAATTTTCTGGACTTCCGTTTATTCAATTATTGAGAATGGCTTGATACATCACTATTATTATGAACTACCACGGGAAGATATATACTTAGGACACACACGATGTAACCACGCTGGTGAATTTACTGCTACTCTTTTTGTTATTGTCTGGTACTGCGATCGCCAATCCGCTTGCCAAGCGTGGCGATTATGGCAAATCCTCCTTATGGGAGAGGCCTATGTCCTGCAGCGGACTTAAATAGGTATGTATGTATGTAAACATAAAGTTTGTACTATAAGTTCTACTTGTTTAAAAATAGATACATTTGTTAAAATTAGGAAAGTTTCAATTAAATATTTATACAGTCATTAAAATAATTGTGTCCAATTTTGTTTAATTATACCAAATGAGTTTTAATTATTAAGAAAAGATACGATTAGTGAATGAAATATTAAAAGAATACTACAACATTAATTAGCCTTTGTAAAAAAGAAAAGAAAACATTCATGACTTTGCTAATGGGTACACTATCCATGAGCAAAGCCATGAGGATTGAGGTTAATGTATATAAAATCTAGTAGCTGTAATGCATATAAATCTAGATTTTTGTTGTTGAGAGAAAAATAAATAAAACATGAATAAATACTTTCACGCGATTCCCAATACAGGGATAGACAGAGGTCTAGTCTAGACATTTAAGTCCCTTCGACCCACCATTCACCGAAGATATTTTCGGGACAACGTAACAGGTGGTGAGCCCGTCGCCATCTTTATGTCCAAGACAACGATATAAATCGCTCATAGGTTTTGAAAAAACCCATCGGTACGAGCATGCTACTTGGGGATCGAACTCGGGTCTCTCGACTCGAAATTCTGAACATCCATCCACTCGGCCATCGTAACTTATTACTGAGAAGCTTTGTTTACCAAAAATAAAATATACTAGAACAATATTCAATAGACCTATGAGATGTAGCAGTGTCTAAGATGCAAGGTGTTTAGTGCTACGTTCGCCGATCTTGTGTCGTTTATAGCTTCTATATTCTTATAGATAATTCTTTCATACGGGCGAAGTCTATTCTGCAGTAGAGCGACCTTACAGGCATAATGATATGATGATGAGAGGCAATGGACTATTACCCTAAATCATCCAAGATGAGGTGTCATACATATTTAAGAAGGACCCTTGGGTTGTTGGAGTAATCCTCAGCTATCGGAAGACCTAGTTTTCGTTTACATGGCTTAGATCGAACCTCAGCAATAAACAAAGCAGCGAAGCGAGGCATAAATCTCGGGTAGAAACACAATTTTATAAACTGTGTATGCACACAACACAAACACAAAACAGCTTGTAAAAGTACACTAGAGAACATACAATATAGGCCATAATCCTCACGCCAGGTAAACAGATTGGCGATCGCAGATCAGACGACTAGTATTTTAGAAGCCCTTCCCGTTATCCTTCTGCTTAATATTAATGCGAATTTTTTGAGATTCTTTTACGAAACTCAAAGGAATAAAGGCGGTGACATTATATTCCTGCGCCATTCCTGACGGCTGAGCCATAGCGACATAATTTCAAAGCTATTCAATATTTTTTCCCCACTTTTCAAACCGTTTTCTATAATTACTGGCAGCCGCAGTTCAGCTTTTAATCGCTTTATCACAATAAAACTTAATTTAGAACGTCCGAGAATGAAAAGTTCATTCAGTATCGAATGAATTCGCTGGAAACTACCGTCAAACTTCTTGACCCAAATCGGTTGGATTTGGTTATAAATTTAATTTGCTTATTGTTTGTATTATAAGTGTACTTTTATTATTAATGTACATTAACAGTATGGAAAGTATTATATATTTAGATTATCATTTATATTCCTAGTTTAGTTTGTAATCTCTAAGAGAATCAATAGCATCTAATTATTTCCAAAAAAAAAAAAAATTAAAATTATTATTTATTAAAAACATATTAAAGTATAAGGAAGAAAAAGCCTTCCTTATCTTCTTCTTCACCATGGACTCGATGTAAGTAAAGAAAACTGCTATCGATAGATAAAAAACATATAAGAAAATAATAAATATGAATAAAAATATAAATATCTTCACGCAATTCCCAATACAGGAGTAGACAGAGGTCTAGTCTAGACAACTAAATCCCTTTGATACACCTTCCACCGAAGATATTTTCGGGACAACGTGACAAGTGGTGGTTTTGTTGCTTCATCAAAATGTGGAGTCGTATGTTAAGTGACTGTCTGGCTTATTTATAATGCTACACGTGTAGAATCAAAGGGAAAAAATATAAATTTTTTCGTGTCTTTCAGTTTAAGAACTTTCAATTTAAAATTTCATTTCATTTCAAAATAAAAAATAATCGACACAGTAGCATAATATATATGGAATTAAAGGTTATCCAGGAGAAAGTTTAACTTTTTACAACTTTGGTTACATCGAATTGGGTTTTAATATATTCTTTTCAAACTGTGACGATTTAAATTAATGCAAAAAATCAACGTTACAAAGAACAGAGCTCTATAATTAAATTTTCTTTTTCAGTTAATTAATGCCATTCGTAGTTCAATAAAACACTCTTAGAAACGTAATTAGTTTTAACAAATTAACTTCAGTATTTCGATTATTTTATTAAAATTTATATGTCAGCTGCAAGTACAATATCTTAACGCCATTCAAAATACGGGGGCAGACAGAGATCTAGACAATAAAGTTCTTTCAACCCACCTTCCATTGAAGACAGGTGGCAAGCCAGTCGCCGTCCTTATTATTATATTCCAAGCTATCGATATAAATCGTAAATAAGTTTTTGAAAAAGCCTATAGGTACGTGCGTGCCACCTGGGATTAGACCTCTGATCCAATCCCCTCGACTATTGTGACTTCATTACAAACACTATAATATTATGAATGCGAAAGTTTGTAAACGTTTATGTCACTCAAATGTAAGTTTGTAAGAGCTATCGATTAGCGCGATTTGCGCAAGTAGCGTGAAGCAATTTTTAAAATAAAAAATAAGTAACTGGTTTATTTCGCTTTTATATTTTTCGGATTTACTTTTGTAGTTCCTTATACTGAATGGGGCCGGAGCTGTAAAATTGCGCAGTAGGATTTATTATTTATTTTCATTTGTACTTCAATAGAATTTCTCAGGTATAACAACATTTTATAATATATGATGACCTCTGGGTACGAATGGCGTACACACCGGTTTTCAAGTTTTTCGCAAGCTTTGTCACAGGTTCGATTCCTAGTCTGGATTGGATCTAGATGTTCCTTCGTTGTTTCTGATTTCATAATACTTACTTAAGCCGTTACTTTGGGACCAGAGCACTGAATGTGATGTTGTCCCTATTTATGTGTGTATTTATTTGTTTATAACAACTTTGAAAATATGGCTATTTAATAATTAAGGACTGTTTTATATTAGATTTTATGGATGGTTGGAGACGCGGGTGCGTGCGAGGGTACAGGAGCGGGTGCGGATGCTGGTGCGGGACCGAGAGAGGGTACTGGTGTGGGTGCGGGTGCGACAGTGAGAGCGGATGCGGTTGCAGGTGCAAGTGCCAGTGAGGGTACCGGTTCGGGGGTGGGTTAGGGGTTATAATTCGGGTGCTGGTGCAGTTGAGGGTGAAGGTGTCAGTGAGGTACGGATGCAAGTTTCCGTGCCTGCCACCTAGTGGATCGAACTCGGGTCTTTCGACTGGAATTCCAATCACCCTAACCACTTGGCAATAGTGACTTTTCAAAGAAAAAACAATGTGAAAAAATTATTTCAGACATAACAATAATCCTTTTGGAGTGCCCCTACTTTTTTTCATAGTAAAGTAAAAGATAAGAAACGTCAGAAAATATGCAAATCAGTTAACGAACTTATTAAGCTTTGCCAGAAGAGAGAAATAAGTAAAATGACTACTAAAGCAATTACTTTCGCTGTCGTTAAGTCTGTTAAAATAATGGAATTATGTGATGAAAAATCTTACAACGTTTTTGAACGATTTTGTTTTTCAACGATTTTGGTCAGAAGAAATTTTTTGGGTTGGAGCTAAATCAAAAAGTTACACGAATATTACCGACGATGTGAATTGCTATCATACACAATAATCCGAAACACTAAAGAGTTTCAGCTGCAAGAGTGTTACCACCCTTATTTATTTTTCGGAAGTCACTAAGGTACACATTCAGACATTTCATTTAAGGTACAGATTCAGACGGATTGAGCAGTAATGATAGTTTTCATAGCATCCCTTCTCTAAGCGAGACTCTAAATTCTCTCTTCTCAGGTACACTGAAAAATTTTAATGCAATTCATATAAATGCCCAGAGTATTCCTGCACATTACCCTAAAATGTTGTCCTCATTCGATAACAAAAATATACACGCAATTTTAGTATCTGAATCTTGGTTAAAACCTTGTTTAGCTTCTTCAGCTTACTCTCTTCAGGTTATAATTTGATCCGCAACGATCGTGTTGGGCGCGCTGGTGGTGGCGTAGCGATTTATTTAAAATCACACATTCCTTTCACTGTTTTAAATTCCTCTCAAACATTGTCTCGTGCCGGCCCTGAACATCTTTTTTATAGAAATTATATTTGGTCATATGAAGCTCCTTCTTGGCGTCTATTACAGTCCAAATCTAACTATTGACTATTTTTCGTCATTTGAAATTTTACTTGAACAGTACTCCTCACTGTATAGTCACACTATTATCATGGGAGATTTCAATACATGTCTTCTTAAAAACGACTGTAGGTCATCTCATCTGAAATCTCTCATAAATAGCACCAACTTACACATTCTTCCACTTTCAGCGACTCACGCTTTTCCCAACTGCACCCCTTCTCTTCTTGATCTAATTCTTGTTTCTTCCATTGACCATGTTTCAATGCATGGACAATGTAATGCTTCTGCTTTTTCCTACCACGACTTGCTTTATCTATCCTATAAAATTAAGCCTCCGAAGGGTAAGCGAAGGATCCTTCTTCAGCGCAATTTTAGTAGAATGGACATTGATCGGTTAAGAGAGGATACTGCTAAAATCGACTGGTCAGTTGTTTCGAGTGCAGATACCGTTGATGAGCAGATATCAATTTTTAACTCCTTAATCGAACAACTGTACAATGTACATGCTCAATTCGTCTGGTTCGAATAAAGCATCTTCCTGCACCCTGGCTCACCCGGATATCAAAAACTATTAGAGAAAAGAATTTGGCAAAAACTAAATACCGTATGAACCCTAATGATTCCAATCGCGAAAATATCATAAAGTACGAAATCGCTGCAACATGGTGTGTAGAGATAGTCAACGACGCCATATCTATAAATCTGTTGTTGAGCAAATTGACTCGACTAAAGTTTGGAATTTCCTCAAATCTTTAGGAGTTGGAAAGGCAAAGCAAAATGTAGATTCTCTTAATATGGACTTAAATATGCTCAATACGCATTTCCTCACTTCCTCTATTGTAAATAATACAACGAAGCAAAACACTCTTAATCAACTTTCTGCTACATCAACTCCTGACTTTCCATCTTTTTCTTTTAGCCAAGTTACTGTCAGTGATGTTAAGAAGAATATATTAGCCATTACATCTGATGCAGTTGGTTCTGACTGCATTAGTCGTAAAATGATCATCCCTATACTCGACGTCATTGCTCCTATTATCACACAAATTTTTAATCATTCCCTTGATTCCAGTCTTTTTCCTACAGTTTGGAAAGACGCCTTAGTAACTCCACTTCCTAAAAAATCCCATCCCTCTTTAGCGGACTACCGTCCCATATCCATTCTTTCCTTTCTGTCTAAAGCACTTGAGCGCCTTATACACCAACAGCTGAGTAAATTTCTTTCTTATAATAACCTTCTGAACTCTTTCCAGTCTGGTTTCCGTCCTGGTCATAGTACGACAACTGCTCTGGTCAGAATCACTGACGACATCCGGCTGGGTATGGATAATCAACAAGTTACAGTCCTGACATTGCTTGATTTTAGTAATGCTTTCAATACTGTAGACTTTGATATTCTACTTGCTGTTTTAAGTTCTCTTAACATATCTCCTGGGGTAATTGGTTGGTTTCATAGTTACTTGCATGGACGCCGGCAGCGTATACGAATACATGACACGTTTTCTGACTGGTCTGCTGTCATTGCTGGCGTTCCGCAAGGTGGCGTGTTGTCTCCTCTATTATTCTCTATTTTCATCAATTCGATTTGTTCACGTATTAATTCTTTCTACCACCTATATGCAGATGATTTACAAATTTATTTGCAATGTAAGATACAGGATTTACCTAACACGATTAATTTAGTTAATACAGACCTAATCAGCATCTCTAATTGGTGTAATTCGTTTGGGCTCAAAGTAAACCCTTTGAAGACCCAAGTCACTATCATTGGAGCACTAAACTAATGTCGCGTGTAACTTTATCACAGCTTCCGCCAGTACTTTTCGAAGGATCGTTATACCATATAGTGACAAGGTCAAAAATTTAGGCATTACTTTTGATAAAACATTATCTTGGGTACCACAAATGAGTGAGCTAAGCAGAAAGATGTTTGTCGCAATAGGTTCTCTCCGAAGATTGCGCAACATACTCCCCTTTCCTACTAAGATTGTGCTGGCTCAGTCTCTCCTCCTACCGATCCTTGATTACGCGGACACTTGTTATCTTGATCTAACCGAAGAGCAACTTAACAAACTTGAGCGGCTTCAGAATTATTGCATAAGGTTTATATTTGGGTTGCGAAAATATGACCACATCTCCGAATTTCGCCTTAAGCTCAAGTGGCTTCAATTCGCCTTCGCAGGAATACTCATATTCTTCATCTACTTTACTGCATTCTGTTCAATCCCAATGCTCCACATTACTTGAAGGATAGATTTGAATATCTAAGTAGTTTACATTCTTTTCCACTCCGATCACAAAATAATTTTCTGCTAAGTACTCCAAAACACTCTTCTTCCTTCTATGCTAACTCTTTCACTGTAACTGCTATACGACTTTGGAATTCTCTTCCCTTTATATTAGACAATCTCAATCTCTTTCTATCTTTAGAACTAAATTAAAACTTCATTACCTATCCTTTTAATAATCTGTCGTCTATTGCTTATAGAAAATTTGTTTTCCATATAACTTCTAATCCTTTATATATAATTTCTTTGGTTTTATATCGTATATATATATGTAGTATACGTATTATTTTGTACACCCTTTCCGCTTTCTTTAGAAGAATCCTTTTCCCTAAGGTTGCCTGGAAGAGATCGCTGTTTAAGCGATAAGGCCGCCTTTGTACTAATGTCCATTATAATTGTAATTTCTATGTCAGTCTTGGTGTACAATAAAGAATATTTTACTTTTTTTTACTTTACACATTGTAGAGTCTATTTCTTTGATGATTACTTGTTTCGAGGTAAGATACATGTCACATAAGTAATGCGGTGTGGCTTGTATTTTTGCATGCCATATATTTTGAATTGTGAAAGGTAATTTTAAATATGACATTTAGAGTGAAGTTCTTAATAAAATGCACTGGTTGGATTCTTGTCGCATAACACATTCATGACAAGCAGATATTCAAGATTACTTCAAAGTCGATGAGATTTTTTTTTGGAATTTCAAATATATGCACGTCAACATTAAATATGATACAAGTTACACTTTTTGAAGAATAATTTTAGAAGAACAATTTTGGAACAATGTTTATGGTAAAAACTACAGGAGCGCGTTGGATATTTAATAAAGAAACAAAAGTTTTCATTAGAAATAATGGAAGCTTACGAGAAGAGGAAATTTATTCAATAACATTTAAATTCAGCTATATGGTTACATCGTGTGTGTCCTAAGTATATTTCTTCCGTTTCTTCCCAATAATGGGGTATATAGAGGTCCGGACAAGTCCTTCGACTCACCTTATATAAGACATTTCTTGGTATCAATTATACGCCTAACCCTTTCTCATTTACACACAAGTATAATCATACCACAAGAAGACTGGAAGAGAATGTCCATTGGCATTAAGTCCGCATTTTGTGACCTTCTATAAGGAATCGCAATAAATATTAAGTAAATAAATTACAATAACGAAATAACACAAGGAATTCATTCATAGTTTACTTTTTTTACACAAAATATTCATGAATTTTAAGTAAAAGTGCCCATTCATCATCATGAAAAGACTAACGTTTGAAATTCTTATCTAAATCTGTAGAGTCTGAACAAATTACCCGCTGTATTGATAAACTTCAGCTCGATAGTGATGTTCGTGGGAAAACGTGTTTGAGATCCTACTTATTGATTCAAATTAAAGTTATACTTATTTTGGTGTTTATGCATAATTACATAGATATATAACAGCCGGTCCACTGCAAGATATTGCCCTCTATTACGGGACATCTTGTATCTTTAACGCTGCCCGTCATTAGCAGTTTTAATTTTAGTCTGGTATTGCATAGGATGTGTAATAAATTCATGTTAAATTAGAACAAGATAAAAAAGATTTTTTTCTAGAGAAGGGAGGCAAACGAGCACGTGGCACATGTGATGGTAAGTGATTATCGTCACCCATGAACAACCGCAATACCAGAGGCATAGTAGATACGTTGCCGGCCTTTGAGAAAGGTATAGGCTTTTTTCTTGATGGTCCTTAAGTATTTTAGGTCCGGAAAAACCGTGTGCAAGTTCGTGGCAGAAAATTCCGCGAACAACACACTGTGGTGGAATGCCAAGCATCAAGGCATGAAGCACTCTCGTGCTCTACTGAGCACGCCAAGCTTTTTAGAGGCCAATTTGGGCTTCCATTCCAAATGACCGCGAAACTGAACGTTGACATGTCGACGCTAAGGATTCAGATGCTGGTTGAGGCAACTAGGGGAGTGCTCTCAAAATGAGGTGGTTTCGTTTTAGCGGTAAACGCGCAAAATTGTGTCTTTTTAGGGTTGAACTGTACTAAATTTTATCGACCCCTGTCCGAGATTTTGTCTAACAAAATCTCGACATCAGATACAAGTTTATTCCAGAACACGTTAATTTTCACAATTACTTACATATTTTAACGCACATTCCCTGACGGGGTAGCCAGAGAGAACTTGACGCCAAATGTCACGATTCTTACATACCTTTTTTCGTTGCTTTCATATTCATAATTTTTTTCATACACGCTCGTCTAGGTATCCGAGTACTTTTGACCCTCTCCTCTACGAATAATTTGCTTACATTGTTTTCGAAATTTAGTCTCGGTCTACATCGACAGCTTTTAATGTTAACTTTCGCGCTAAATATTTTGTTCACTTTAATATTTTGTTCAATGTAATATTTCGGTCTTCGCTCATTCGCTCAACGATCCCAAACGTGCGAAATAGGCCCTTTTCCATTTAAGTGATGAGATAATCTTTCAAACATGTATTCAGTTTAATATGACTTTTCACATTTCATACTATGCAAATGCATATTATGCAAATCTGGCACCTAACTTGCAAACGACTATTGTGTACTGTATAACCACATATTTATGCTGGCGTCACCATTCTGTACACACAAAAATGTAAACACAATTGTTCTTCATATTTCACATCTTAAAATGAAATATTCTCTATCTTTACGCTCCGTTTAAGTGTAGAATATCTAAACACATAAATTGTAATAACTTGGAAAGTATCCCAAATTACTTATACGTTACAATGGCGTAAACGAGTGGGGCCAGACAACTTTCACGCGTCGTTGTTAAGGGCTTTAAGCGTTATTTATGTGTTGAGATTCCGTTTTTTTCCAGAATATTTGAGGCAGTGTTTATATTTTTTAAGTATAATGAAAATGTCACGATAGCCGAGTAGTTGGATGGTTGGAAATTCGAGTCAAGAGACCAGAGTTCGATCCCTAAGTGGCAGGCCTGTACCAATGGGTTTTTCAAAAACTTATGTACGAATTATATCGTTGGCTTGGACATAAAGACTGCGATGGGCACCACCTGTCAGGTTGTCCCGAGAAAGTTTTCGGTGGAAGGTGGGTCGAAGGGACTTAATTGTCTAGACCTCTGTCTACCCCTGTATTGGGAATTGCGTGAAGGTGTATATTTATTTATTTATTTTATATTTTAAGTATAATAAAAAAGGGACTTGTCCGTATTTCTTTTTCTTATTAACAAAGCACGTCAAAAGTAAAAGCAGAAAAATGGCCTCTCCAAGAGATTTCAATCTGCTTGCCGAGCATGGCGGTTATGTAAAATCCTCCTCACGGGAGAGACTTGTATCCTGCAGTAGACTATTACTGATAAAAAGTTCTAAAAGTGGACTCCTTTTCTGCCCAGGAGTCATCTGGCTCAGAAGCACACTCTTTATTTATAAATTCTATGCCTTTTCCTGCAATCATATAGCAATTTGTGGACTCAGATTCTGTGTTATCCCGGGCAACGAGGTATACCAGCTTAGAGTTTTAGGAATGAAAACGCACCAGAAACATACAAAACCTTATTTATCAATCTTGATGATCCGATAGTCTACTTGGTAACGATGCAGCCTTCGAAGCTAAGGTTTGCGGGTTCGAATACTGCCGGAATAAAAAAATCTGTGATGAATATGATTGTTTACACTTGACTCGTCGATATTTATGTTTATCTAAGCAAGTATACGTTGGCATGTATACTAAGACGGCGTCAGGCTCAGACCAGTCACATTGTTTCAAATAAGTTTCGGTGAAAATCGGCTTCAGGACTTAATTATTCAAACCTCAAGACCCCAATATTGGGTAATCTGTAAAAATATATATATATATATATATATATATATATATATATATATATATATATATATATATATATATATATATATATATATATATATATATATATATATATATATATATATATATATATATATATATATATATATATATATATATATATATATATATATATATATATATATATATATATATATATATATATATATATATATATATATATATATATATATATATATATATATATATATATATATATATATATATATATATATATATATGTATATATATATATATTATAGAATATCATAACAGAAGGGAAACGTGAAGTGATACAACTAGGTCAATGCAGTGTCACACGCGTACATAACACAAAGATAATGGCTTTGTAAACTTGGGGATCGCGGAAGGTGTGGCAAGGCATGTTAGTTATCACATTATAATATTATTATTTAAAAAAAATGCCAAAAATGGGATACGTTTGTAAGTAAGGTTCCTATAACGAGCATAGTTTTGCTTAAAATATATCAATAATAATATATAATAAAATAATCAATAATAAAATGTATTCTATTGTTAAAGAAAATAAAAGTTATATAAATAAATAAATATCTTCACGCAATTCCCAATAACGGGGTAGGCAGAGATCTAGACTAGACAATTAAATCCCTTCGACCCACCTTCCACCGAAGATATTTTTGTATATGTGTCAGACAATGTGTCAGAACAGGTGGTGAGCCCGTCGCCGTCTTTATGTCTAAGCCAACGATAAAATTTGTACATAAGTTCTTAAAAAAACCCATTAGTACGAGCTTGCCACCTTGGGATCGAACTCGGGTCTCTTGACTCGAAATTCCGACCACCCAACCACTCGGCCTTCGTGACTTTTTTTTTAAATTTTATATAAAAATAATGACAAAGCCATGTAGTAATAGTCATAGCAAGTGGTTAGGACGTCTGCTTTAGTAGCGAGTGAAAAAGATTTCGAAGCCGAGCCGCCACTATTGAAATTGTTAACAGCAATTTTAATTTCAGAATTTACCTCGTGTTTGAATTTTGGTCAGCTATTTTTCCAGATAGTTATTCCGATATCTAACAGTAGCCAATAGCATGTTCAAGGTTTTTCTCTTAGTCGCCTCTGACGATACCCACGGGAAGAGGGGGATGTCATTATTTTTAAACCGGGGTATGAATAGAGAATGGGAATGGGTTACGTGAAACACAGAATCTACCTCGTGTTCGGCGACGAAGTAAAACATCACGAGGAATCTTGCATGTTCAAAATATAATAATTTTGAGAGATGATACAACTAAAAAATAACTATTCTTCTATTCAAGTCTTAACCCCTTTTTTATTTACCCATTTCATCAACCTAGCGGGCAACGATCCACTTGCCTAGGATTGGCGACCGCAGTTCCAGACCCCTTGTACTCGTACCTTAGACGCTGCTGCCCGTCACCGGTTTGTCACATTTTGGTCTGGTATTTTTTGAGATAGTTATTCCGATAACTATCGGTAGCAAGGTCTCTTACGACACCCACGTTAAGAGGGAGGATGGCATTATTCTTACACCGGTACCAATAAAAATACCTTTAAGAAAGGAATTGGTAAATACACAGCAGAATAGGGATTGGTCGCGGGAAACGATGAAGCACAACGTGCTTCTTCTCTATGCGGATATACAGTCAGTGTAAATCGGTTAAGACGGCCCATTACTGCAAGTTGAGCAATGTGAATTCGCAATCTAAACTATGTAATCTTCGGCTTGTCACTACCACTTAAAATATAATGTAATTATAACGGTGTAAAGACTTTTATACTACATAAAATTTGAGATAGAAAATGCATATAAAAACTGTATTTATCGTATTGATCGAAGAAAAAACTTTGTAACCTTTTTTTTACAAGTATCTGTCGAAATTAGTTAAACTTAACGTTTATATGCAGTAGGAGTGTATTTAACCAAAATCAATATGCAAGGGTGCGGCCAAATGAAGTGAATTCGCCATGCACAAGCCGCTCCCAAGCACTTCACGCGCACCTCACGCGTTTACTGCAATCGGTTGCTGCGCTTATTTTGGGTGCGTTGGGACAACGTGCAGAAGATGAGCCTATCCCTGTAATATTTAGTTAAATTGTAGTAGAATTTCGGCAACTGAAC
The DNA here is from genome assembly GCA_029286605.1 of Sericinus montela. Lineage (NCBI taxonomy): Eukaryota > Metazoa > Arthropoda > Insecta > Lepidoptera > Papilionidae > Sericinus > Sericinus montela. The sequence continues at coordinate 4,875,850 of JAGSMR010000050.1, forward strand.
TGGGTACTAGTATTAAAAAATAAATTATGGAATATTATTATATATTATTAGGAATAATATTAATAATCCAATTATATGTCCTACAAAAGACTGTCTGTCGTCTGTCTGTCGACGCTGTCTTTTGTAGGACGCCGAGCAACGGTAATGTTTTTGTGTAAATTTTCTAGAATGTGAGCAAAGTTTTCGCTCGACTGAGCGTTCTATCTTTTAGACAATGAAGCGTGAGGTCTAATGGTATTTATAAATGGAACTTTGTATTTTAGATAGTTTTTTTATCTTGACGCATATTTCAAATACTGACGTAGATAGAGGTCTGGACAATTAGGTTCTTTTAACCCATCTTTATTCGATTTCTGTTTCAGACAACGTGTGATATAGCCAATCGCCGTCTTAGTGTCCAAACCATCGCTACAACATACTTAAATAAATATTTATTTAATTATTGTGTATATAGCATGAATAAACGCTACTTAAGTTACATCTGTATGAACTTGTTAAGCTTATCAGTTAAGTTTTACAGTTGCAAGAACATCTGTATCTGAACTAGATTACAATATCTGTATTTCATACAATAAATATATATTTATATAAATAAATATTCACACACACGTATATTATACATTAGTTTCATACATTTTGTACATGTTTTTCCTATATTGGGTTCTTTATATTATTTATATTATATACGAATTAGTTTTGTATAGTTGTTTGTTCAATAATCGTCCATCGGGTGCAGCAAGCAAGCATAGTCACCCCGGATTCAAAATTGACTTGTTCAAAATTTTTAGTTGATTATATGTACAAAATTTTATCAAAATCGACGACTTCCGTGGACCAGTGGCGCAAACCGGTTTTGAAGGTCGCCACCTAGAGGTCCCGGGTTCGATCTGGTTCGGTCTGGTTGTTTGTGTAACTTTCGTTGTTTCTGATTCCACATTACAAGTGATTAAACTGCATACTTTGGGATCAGACCAATGTATGCGAATTTGTCCCTGTCTATCAATGTATATATCTTTGTATTGCTACTTGACAGATTTCTACTGACCTCTTATTCATTGAAACGTACGTTATCTTCTCTTAAAAATCGGTGGAGTAGTTTTGAAGATTAGCTTGGAAGGGCAACGACACGAGACTTATGTGAATAAAGATATAATACTAATTGGAAATGAATTAATTAAATGAATTTTTTGATAGTTTTGCTGCGAATGCTAAAGAAAATTTATAATTATTCATCAACAAATTTTTATAACATTTATTTTTGATGATGATCGATGATTTTATTCAGAGTATAACAAAATTTGCAATCTCTTTACATAAAAATGCAGCATTCGTATGTTGGTGGGCCTTCACAATTTCTCTTCTCAACCAACTAGTACACTGGTAGAGAATGCGTCTTGGCATTGCAGCAGTCCGTCATTTTGCACTCTATTATTTTAATATTATTAACTAAAAACATTGCACAACAAGGTTGTAAACATTACTTTAGTTGAATCTTTTTCTCATTACCTGTAGTGGACGGCCCGCGGCGATAATGAAATAATTTCTGTGCAAATACCTTCGGTGACCGAAATGATTAACGTTGAAAAGTTACTCTAAAGCAATTTACAAGTGACGTGAAGGCTAATAAATAAATAATAAATACTTACTATTATCAGTCACTATAGCTGAGTGGTTGGATGATAAGAATTCAAGTCAGGAGACCAGTCTTCGATAACCAGGTGGTAGGCTGATACACATGTTTGACTTAAAAATTTATGTTCGATTTATATTGTACGTGACGACGTCCGTAGACGAGTGGTGTAAATACCGGTTTTCAAGGTGTCGTCATAACGAGGTTCCGGGTTCAATTCAAGGACGGGTCAATGTAGAAAAACCACTTTTCCTAAATTTTTCCGGGTGCAACACTCAGGGTGTTTGTGGTGCCTTCGTTGTTTCCGATTTCCATACCTCAAGTGCTTTAGCATCTTAAATTGGGATAGGAGCAATGTATGTGATGTTGTTTCTATCTATCTATATGTATTTCATTGACTAGGACATAAACACGGCGACTAGCTCACCACCTATCACGCTATCCTAAAAAAGTCTTGGGTAAAAATTGGTTCGAAAGGACTCATTGCCTAGAGTTTTGTTTACCTCAGTATTAAGAATAGCGTGAAGTTATTTCTTAAAAAAACCCTGTTAAATGAGTTATTTTCCGTCGCAAGTCTCTAATTTACTTAAGTCAAAGAGGGAATATCTTAAGGGAAGGTTGTTCACAGGAAATATAAAAAATAATTGCCGTAAGAATATTTCGGCCATTCCCGTCGTTGCGTTGCGTCCAAAATTAACCTTCCAGAGCACGTTCTGTCGTCAAAGCGGTTAGTAAGCTGAGGGAAATATTAATATTGGATTTAATTAAATTATTTTATTTTATTTATTTATCTTCACGCACAATCCCTGACGGGGTAGCCACAGAGAATAGATCGCCAAGTGTCACGATCCCTACATACTTCTTTCGCTTCTTTCATATTCATCATCTTCTTCATGCATGCACGTCTAAGTATCCGACAAAGGAGTCGTCATGATGTTACACAGAGGTGTAAATAATTAAGTGACAGATGGTGGAGCGTCGCCGTCTCAATTTCAAGCCGACGATATAACTCATAAATAAGTTTTTGAAAAAACCAATTGGTACGAGCTTGCCACCTGGGGATCGAAAACGGTTCTCATCACTCAGAATTCTGACCACCCAACCTCTCGGCTATCGTGACTTTGTAGATATGTATGTTATACTTGAATGATAATTAAACCAATATGATAACGTCAACAGTGGTACGGCCACGCATCAGCTTTTGTTGTTGCATGAATGGGCCGGCTCGACCGGGGAAGTACCACGACCTCACAGAATACCGGCGTGAGGTAGAAGTCGAACAAACTTATGCGTTTCGTCTGGCGAGTGCTGGTAACCGGTGGCCCACACACCTCCATCCCCCAATTCTGGGGGAGGGCACTCTAAGGGAGGCAACGCATCTGCTATGCATCTGGTATTGCGGGTATTCATGAGCGGCGGTAATCACTTACCATCACGTTAGCCACCTGCTTGTTTTTTCTATAAAAAACGTGTGCGCTCACCGACCTTTATGGTGGGAGCAGTGGAATTACGAGTAGGTAGCGTTTTGAGTACGTGGGATTTGTGGCCGTATATGTGGATGCGCCGACATTATTGAAATGGTTCCACAATGCACATATCACGAAGAAAAGTTACATTTGTCGTATGAATATGTACGAATAAAAGAGTTTAGTTTCAACGCGAATAAAATTTATTATTCTTACAGCGTCAACTTTTTATGTAGTAAAATATCATTCGTCGTATTACCTAAAAGCAGTTCCTTGTCGAAATTACTCTGGAGGTTTCATCCCTTATATTTCTTAACATAAGTAATGAAGGATAAAATATTATGAATTTAGATATTTTACATTTACACGTTTTATAAAAGTTTTTTGTGTACTTGAATGAAATTGAAGACAATACATGATAAAACCATTTTACTTCTTTGGGAATTAATTTAGTTGCTCTCTAGACCTATTTTTAATGAAAACTCCATATTTATAGACGTAAATAAAGTTAATAATAATAAAATAAATAAATAAATATCTTCACGCAATTCCCAATACAGGGGTAGACAGAGGTCTAGTCTAGACAATTAAATCCCTTCGACACACATTCCACTGAAGATATTTTCAGGACAACGTGACAGGTGATGAGCCCGTCGCTGCTTTAAAGTAAAGTGAATACCATAAAATTATTCCCATTCATGTGTTAATGTGCGAATTCATGGCAAACGATTCGCTCACTAGTGACGGATTAGAGCCCTTATCTCACGAGACACATTGATTGATACGGTTCTGATTCAGGTAGAATTCACATTTTACCTTTTTTGTATCAGACGAATGACTCATGCCTGACGTTAGGTTCAGCGTGCTTGTGCGAAAGATGGGATAATATAACCTACTTTCATAACACAAATAACACGTATACATAACGGCCTGTAATAGTCCACTGCTCTGCCGTACCCACCTCTCCGTGGGAGAGGTAGAAAGAGGTCAACACAATTAAGTCCTGGATCGAAAGGACCTTTAATTGAAGACATTTTCTGGGACAATGTGGTGGTGAGCCAGTCGCCGTCTTAATGTCCAAGCCAAAGACATAATTCGTACATAAGCTTTTGAAAAAAAAAAAACTATTGGTACCAGCCCGCCACCAGGAGATCGAACTCTTTACCCGAATCCCGATCACCCAAACACTCACCCGTTGTGACTTATATTATCCCGAGCGAGGTTTTATTGATAAGATTTTTTTTAAATCCAAATATTTGTTAACTGTGAATTATTTATAAGAAATTTACAAATTCATTATATTTGTAATCCATTTAATATTTATTTATAATAATAAAATAAATAAATATCTTCACGCAATTCCCAATACAGGGGTAGACAGAGGTCTAGTCTAGACAATTAAATCCCTTCGACACACATTCCACTGAAGATATTTTCAGGACAACGTGACAGGTGATGAGCCCGTCGCTGCTTTAAAGTAAAGTGAATACCATAAAATTATTCCCATTCATGTGTTAATGTGCGAATTCATGGCAAACGATTCGCTCACTAGTGACGGATTAGAGCCCTTATCTCACGAGACACATTGATTGATACGGTTCTGATTCAGGTAGAATTCACATTTTACCTTTTTTGTATCAGACGAATGACTCATGCCTGACGTTAGGTTCAGCGTGCTTGTGCGAAAGATGGGATAATATAACCTACTTTCATAACACAAATAACACGTATACATAACAGCCTGTAATAGTCCACTGCTCTGCCGTACCCACCTCTCCGTGGGAGAGGTAGAAAGAGGTCAACACAATTAAGTCCTGGATCGAAAGGACCTTTAATTGAAGACATTTTCTGGGACAATGTGGTGGTGAGCCAGTCGCCGTCTTAATGTCCAAGCCAAAGACATAATTCGTACATAAGCTTTTGAAAAAAAAAAAAAACTATTGGTACCAGCCCGCCACCAGGAGATCGAACTCTTTACCCGAATCCCGATCACCCAAACACTCACCCGTTGTGACTTATATTATCCCGAGCGAGGTTTTATTGATAAGATTTTTTTTAAATCCAAATATTTGTTAACTGTGAATTATTTATAAGAAATTTACAAATTCATTATATTTGTAATCCATTTAATATTTATTTATTTTTTGGGGCAATTTATTGTAAACTTTAATTGACATAGTGTAAGTGCCGCGTGTTATCCTTTAGGATAACACGCGGCACTTCGAGTATGCGGCAATACCCAAGAGTGTAGGCAAAATCCAAAAGATAGCTCAGGGCCCCCGGTAGAGGGCTTATTCATTTAATTTGAAGCACCAGCGGGTAATTGCGTATTCAGACCCACTCGTATCCCCTGCGAATCTGGAAGGATTAGCGATCCTGGCTCCAACGGTTGTAATGCAGTTGTCGCGTATCGCTGACGATATCACGAGTAATATGCGGCAGTTCCTAGTCTGTTTATTAATATATTTATTTATAATAAAATAGATAAAACATAAACGTTATAAAAACGGCGAGGGCTCCGCGGCTTGTGGACATGCGTTGGTTGTGATATACGGACACAATCAGGGCGACAGATGGCACTAGCGTATGTTCTCCGCGTCGTCAGGTGAACACGGATAAAATGTCACACACAATACCCGCGGTCATTTTGAATTAATACATGGACAGACACTTCGCTTGTCCATGACTAGATTTCAATTTAAACACTATTTAAGCAATGCTTGTACCCAGAAGAGTTTATAACAATAGTCGAAAGGCGGGCCGGAATCTGCTCGTTATGAAGTCATTGAAGCTTATTTGTTTTATAAAATTTAAGTTTACATTTGTATGTTTATAAAGTATATCACGTCATTCCCAGTAAAGGGGTACACAGAGGTGTAAATAATTAAGTGACAGATGGTGGAGCGTCGCCGTCTCAATTTCCAAGCCGACGATATAACTCATAAATAAGTTTTTGAAAAAACCAATTGGTACGAGCTTGCCACCTGGGGATCGAAAACGGTTCTCATCACTCAGAATTCTGACCACCCAACCTCTCGGCTATCGTGACTTTGTAGATATGTATGTTATACTTGAATGATAATTAAACCAATATGATAACGTCAACAGTGGTACGGCCACGCATCAGCTTTTGTTGTTGCATGAATGGGCCGGCTCGACCGGGGAAGTACCACGACCTCACAGAATACCGGCGTGAGGTAGAAGTCGAACAAACTTATGCGTTTCGTCTGGCGAGTGCTGGTAACCGGTGGCCCACACACCTCCATCCCCCAATTCTGGGGGAGGGCACTCTAAGGGAGGCAACGCATCTGCTATGCATCTGGTATTGCGGGTATTCATGAGCGGCGGTAATCACTTACCATCACGTTAGCCACCTGCTTGTTTTTTCTATAAAAAAAACGTGTGCGCGCTCACCCGACCTTTATGGTGGAAGCAGTGGAATTACGAGTAGGTAGCGTTTTGAGTACGTGGGATTTGTGGCCGTATATGTGGATGCGCCGACATTATTGAAATGGTTCCACAATGCACATGTCACGAAGAAAAGTTACATTTGTCGTATGAATATGTACGAATAAAAGAGTTTAGTTTCAACGCGAATAAAATTTATTATTCTTACAGCGTCAACTTTTTATGTAGTAAAATATCATTCGTCGTATTACCTAAAAGCAGTTCCTTGTCGAAATTACTCTGGAGGTTTCATCCCTTATATTTCTTAACATAAGTAATGAAGGATAAAATATTATGAATTTAGATATTTTTACATTTACACGTTTTATAAAAGTTTTTTTTGTGTACTTGAATGAAATTGAAGACAATACATGATAAAACCATTTTGTTTTATTAGGGATTAATTCAGTATGCGACTTTATCCGCGCTTTATATCCTTAGGGATACCAATTCTTAGGAATTATGATAACATTTTCCATAAAGGTCACGATAGCCGGGTGGTCAAAATTTCGAGTCTATAGACCCGAGCTCAATCCCCAGGTGGCAGGTTCGTACCGATAGGTTTTTTCAAAAACTTATATACAAATGATATTCTTGGCTTGAACATTAAGACGGTGACGGGCTCATCAACTGTCACGTTGTCCCAAAACATCTTCGATGGGAGGTGGGTCGAAATCCCCAGGTGGCAGGCTCATACCAATAGGTTTTTTCAAAAACTTATATACGAATATATCCTTGACTTGGTACATTAAGACGGCGACGGGCTCACCATCTGTCACGATGTCCCAAAATATCTTCGGCTAGAGTTTCGAAACGACTTAATTGTCTAGACCTCTGTGTACCCTAGTAATGTGAATAGCGTGAAGATATTTTTTACTTTTATAATTTATGCATATATAACTGTCTGAAAATCCATTGCTGGACATAGGCCTTTCCCCAGGAGATTCAACGTAATCGCCACATAAGCAAGCGGATTGGCGATAACAACAATGCCACGTATCTCCCTTCTTTGACGTTACTGCTGGTCAGCGGTCTGTTTTTATTTTAATCGTGTTTTTATCGCGAGATCCATCTGTAATGCTTTGTTCCTTTAAATCGCCCTAAACAGAAACTACAGGAAAAAAGGCTAAACATATATATAGACAATATTTTTGATGACCTCCGAGGACAAGTGGCATAACCCCTCGGTTTCCCGGACGGGTCAATGTAGAAAATCACTGGGTGTTTGGCATTTTCATTGTTTCCGAATCCATAATACAAGTTTTTATCAACTGATTTTGGTATTGGTAATAATGTATGTGGGATTAGGGCTAGGTCTGTTAACGTGATTATATTCTTTTAGGTATGTTATTAAAATTACTAAAAATTCTATTCTTCTTCAATAACAAATTCTTTAAAACATTAATTAACACTACAAAGAATATCACATATTATTATGCAGATGTTAGTAACGGTTACTATGGCAATATATGAAACAGATTATTTGTATTGAAATTTGATAAGTATATTGTTAATGCACTAATCTTAATAAAGAATGTCCAGTCCACGTAGAAACTTCGGGACACAAATTATTTACAAAACCCTAGAGTAAAAATTCTACAACTTGTTAAAATTTAAATTCAATCCGTTTACAACTTTTCAAGTTTTACTTCCATGGCATACAGACGCTCGATTGCTATAGTGACAGTGTATTTATATTTGTTATTATATTTATTGTACCACTCTTTAGCTACCTAAATACTAATATTGATATTCCCTCTTCTTCCCTATCGCTAGGAAGTCTATTTTAATATGAATAAGCCTTACATATTATTTATAAGGCTTTCAGAGAGTAAGCGTAAGTAATTTACTACCTGTCACCTTGTCCCGAAAATAAAAAATATAAGTATTCAGCGCGTTATTTTTATGTAAACCGATTTTAAAATCTATGGGCAGAGACTTTAATATTTTATGAAGAGATATTTGATCAGTCCATGAACAGACAGGGATAAGCATAAAGCTCATTTCTATTGACCTCGTCCCGACCAGATGACAACTAGCTCGGTTTAAACCGATTAAAAGCAAACAAAAGGAGCTAATACTAATGAGTATTCATTAAGGCAGTAGTTTTGTAGCAATATATAAAGTAATTATTTTGTATTAATAGATTTATTTTTATTGTATTGGTTATTTTTTTAGAATGTAACCCCAGATACAGAAAGTAGTGGGTTATAAGATCAACGCCTGTGGTCGAATTACATACGCATCGGTTTTAAAGGATTCCCTGACAGGTTAAATTAAAAAAAGCATTTTTTTATGTGGAGGTCTATTTCTTTGTTCTATCTTTGTGTTACCTTTGTTGTGTCTGATTCCATAATAAAAGTGAATTGGCTATTTACTTTGGGACCAGAGGACATATGTAATATATATAATATATAATTATATAATCTCTGTAATTAAATTAATAAAAATTATAATAAAATTATAAATAATAATGAATATACATATAGCACTGATTTCGGCGAGACACTAGTTGGACACACTGAAAATCAGCGCCATGGAAAAAAAATTTTCATGGCATTATGCTGAGTGTGCTCCAGTTTCCAGATGACGCCTTGACACATACGAGTATAGGTATTGTTTAGTTTGTAATATGTAGTATGTTGTAATTTGTATTGTAAAGCCAAGTGTTATTTGTAAATTTTGTGTTTTTTTATGTTATCTCTGATGGCGTCACTCAGGAGAATATACCTTTCTTTCTTTCTTTCTTTCTTAATCTTTGTGATTAATAATTAATTATAAACTATAATCTTTATAATTGAATAATACTATAATATAATTGGCAATCACTTTAATACTATGTAAATATCATTAAATTGATTGCCAACTGTTTTATAAGACTATGTGTCATTTGATGTATGTTATTAACACTAAGCACCTCTCAAAAATCACAAAATTCCTCTACGAGGTCTCTTCGCTTCTACGAGGCCACAATAGAATCTCCCGCTTGACGCTACTACATAGAACATAAAAGACAATTTATTTCTTTTGCAAAATTCTAATCTAACAAAATTTGCAAAGCAGAGAAAAAATGGGATTCTGACATAGGAAATGATGGTAATTCTTTAAATTAGATCTCAAAAGTTTGTTATCCAGTTATCCAGTGTAGTTTATTTCTCCACTGAAAATCATAAAATGACCTTAAATCTTTATTTCGATCTTGATTTGAGACGAGTTAATAAATATTTATTACGTTATAATAATATTTACTGACGAGTTATTATTAAAAAAACAGTTATTATTATTAAAAAAAGTCACGATAGCCGAAGCTAGTTGGGTGGTCTGAATTTCGAGTAAAGACACCGGACTTCGATCCCCAGGTGGCAGGATCATACCAATGCATTTTTCAAAAACTTATGTGTGAATGATATCGTTGGCTTGGACATAAATACGGCGACGAGCTCACCACATTTCACGTTGTCCCGAAAATATCTTCGGGCGAAGGTGGGTCGAAGGGACTAGACTACTGTCTACCCCTGTATTGGGAATTGCGTGAAGATAGTTATATATTTAGATAACAGTTATCTTATCTCAAACTCTTCGAATAATTATAACGCTAAATCAATTAATCCCAGGTATCGATTTCTCGTCCCTCTCTGGCCTCGATTTTAGTAAAATAGCTTACAATATTTTGTGAAAAATGTTTTTGAAAATCAAAAAAAGTTGGCCAAAGCTTAACATTGTAGAATCGATAGGTTCTCAGTTTTTTAATGAATAAAGTTCGTACGGTGTGCGCACACGCTTGGTAAGCCGATTGTCGATCGCAGCACCGGAAACCATTTATCGTAGACCTTGCTAACTATTATCGCTGTGTTTAACTTTGGTATGGTATTTTCAAGATGTTACTCATGATCCAGTCAACCCATCACCTGATGGCAACTAATTAGAGTATTTCCCACGCTTTCTTCTCTTACTTTTTCTTCCATTTTCTTTTCTTCACTTTTTACAATACTCACGGGAAGAAAGGGGGCAATGGATGGATTTCTATTCCTTTAAACACTAATTGAGGCGATGTTTTGAAGAGAAAATATTAGGAAAACTCGTATTTGCGATTGATCATCGTCTCCATGACGTCAAGACGACATAATTGAGGTTGTCTGGAAGAGATCGCTCTTTAGCTATACGACCGCCGTAATGTACTTTATTTCTTAAGTTTTATTTTTATTTAATTTTTGTAATGATTATTGTGGTTTTTAATTAAGTATATACATACATACATATTTAGGTGGTTTTCACAAAAAAATCCTAAATTATCTAGCCCTAACGATGGCGAAAATAACAAAAAAACATCGGCCATATCGATCGCGCCTTTCCTCAAGTGATGCTCCGCCATACTCGTGGCAATTAATTTTTATGTTAATGGCTAATGTAAAAAATCGTAATTTTAAGTTTTTCCCGAACTGGAAACATAATAAACGTAATAATGGGCAGCTATCTAATTTTATATTAAGAAAATCTTACTATATTATAACTATAATTAAATATAAAGAAACTGGCTAAACTAGGCATGGCGTACCTTCCACTTTTCATGGTGTCGCCAGCTCTGAGGTCCCGGGTTCGATTTCGGGCCACGAAATTGTAAACATCCACTCTGTCTGGACATCTGATCTGGGTGTTTGTGGTAACTTCGTTATTTCTGATTCCATAGTACAAGTGCCTTAGATTCCAATTATGGGAACGGAGCAATGTATTCGATGTTCGCCTTGTCTACGTATGTATTTAATTATTATGACTATTATATAAAAAAAAGATTTTGTTTTCACGTTAGCCGAGTGATTGGGTGATCGAAATTTGAGTCAAGGGACCTGTATTCGATCCCCGGATGGCAGGCTCGTACCAATGAGTTTTTTTTTTAAACTTATGTGCGATTTATATCTTTAACTAGGATATAAAGACGGCAACAGGCTTACCACCTGTTACGTTGTCCTTAAAAATATCTTCAGTGGAAGGCGAGTCAAAATGACTTAATTGTGTAGACATAATTTTAATTACTATTTTCGTCAATAAAAAGTGCTTCGAAGTAGTAGACAGACACTCTCAGTTGTATTTTATTTTTTTAAAAAAGTGTGTAAGCTAATTTAAGAAAAAAGCTAAGCTATGTTTGTCTCTTACATTTCACTCCTCGTATTTCTTTAACCATGATATGAACAAACTTATCATTAATCTTATCAAACCCGGCATGAATAATTATTTAATTTACAAACGTGTTTTAAATTTAAAAAGAAAACCTTCTGACGAGACGAAAAAACCTCCAGGCGTGATAAGAACCCGCGATATTTTTAACCATAAGCATTTTAACCTTACTTTTACTTTTACTAGTATCTCAAAACTCAGAAATGTTCTTACAATTATAAACAGACCCAACGAATTAAAAAAAAAGGTTAAAATTATTCGGCGACTTACAACAATATTTCGGCGTCAGGCTCACCACCTGCCTCGTTGTATAGCTATAGCTTATAGCAAATAGCTTCGATGAAAAGTGAGACCTCATTAATACGGTTTTGAGAGCTTGTTTACTTAACACTATTTGACCGGCGATTATTCTGAAAATTATCTCGACATCCCTCGGGGTTTTTCAGTTTCCCGGGATAAAAAAGAATTTATGTCCCCCACCGTGACTGTAGTACACCATATCAAAACCCATTAAGAAATTCGTGTTATAGATATTTATGACAGGGAAAAAATATCTTCACACCATTGCCAATGCAGGAGTATACAGAGGTCTAGACCATTAAATGGTTTCGACCCATTTCCTCACGAAGACATTTTTATGACAACGTGACAGGTGGTGAGCCCGACGACATCTCCATGTCCTAGCCTACGATATAAATCGTACATAAGTTTAAAAAAAGGGGCGTACGTGGTACGCGTATAGGTACGTGCCTTGGAGATCGAACTCGGGCCATTTGACTCGAATTCCGATCACCCCACTTCTCGGCTATCGTGACTGCAAACGAACATTACAAAGAACTGTTGATAGAACAGAACCGGGATAGAAGTGTTTATCCAGGCATTGACACAGGAATAATTAATTTACATGATAAACAAGATGCTATTGAGTACATTTATCACTTCAATAAACCTTAGCCAGTAAGTGAAGCCAAGCAATATGAATATCAAGTAACTCATAATGCTATATTATCATAGATTAAGCACCTCTTACATTTCGTGCTTAATTAATATCGTAAAAGATTTTTGTTAATAAACGGCTGAATGGATTTAAATGAAATATGATGCACTGATAATAAATGTCCAGCGAAAGGTGTTTTTTTTTCCACCGGGATTAATGGATTCCGCTTTATTTATATTATGCGTGCTCTACGACGCAAAAATAATCGAGCCTATGAATAATATAAGTATCCTATATTTCTTTCAGTTGCGTAAACCTTTGGCTTCCCCAGTATGGGAAATTATGTGAAGATATACTTGTTTTACATTAATATTTTATATTTATTTGGTAATGTGTTATTCTAAAATATGAAACACTCATTACGTCAATCAATCCTAAATTAGCATACCCCGTGTCAGTGCAACTGAATAACATCCGTGGCGAGCGGCGTGTACACTTATTTTCAAAGTGTCGCTAGCACTGAGGTCCCGGGTTTGATTTCCGGGCATATTAAAGTAGATAAACCACTTTTTCTTAATTATCATGGATCTGGGTGGTTGTGGTATCTTCGTTGCTTACGATTCCTTAATACAAGTGCTTTAGCTACTTACTTCGGGATCAGAGCACCGCATGTGTTGAAGCCTCTAAGCCTCTAAGCATTTATTTTATTTATTATTTATTTATTTTTATTGATATCTTCATACTGGGGTAGACGGTGGTTTAGACAATTAATTCATTTCGTCCCACCTTTCTGCGTTGCTGTGTCTGGAACGATTATATATATATATATATATATATATATATATATATATATATATATATATATATATATATATATATATATATATATATATATATATATATATATATATATATATATATATATATATATATATATATATATATATATATATATATATATATATATATATATATATATATATATATATATATATATATATATATATATATCGAAACTAAACAGTAATTAGAAAATAAAAAAAAATAGAAATTAGATTAAAAAAATTAAGCACTAGAATAAATAAAATAAAACTATTTCTACTATTATATTATTTTGGCGACGGAAATATCTCCGATTTAACTATTATTTATAATTGTTGAGTGAGAGGCATAACTCAGTATAATCGAAGTCATCTGATTGTTCGACTGTTACTTCTTGTTTGCGTGTACAAGTAATCTCGTGTTTTCTTTCTTTATTTAACATCGTTGTAATTTTACAACGCTCTTGTCTTGTAATGTACTTGTGTCTTTCAATGTATTTTAGAATACTGAGTATGATGGCTTAAAACCAGGAGCAACCCGTTCTAATTTTTCTTTACCTCATCTTCGGACAAGAAATATATTACAAAAATTTTATGTTCAATTACTAGAGTCTCTGCTTACCCTAGTGTAGACTACGAAGTCCTTTCGATTCACTTTCCAACGAGGAATATTTAGGACAACGTGACAAGTGTTGAGCCTATAGCCGACTTAGTGTCCATGCTAACAGAAAAAAGTTACTTATACAATATATGTACAGTCAGACAGACAGACTTAATTCTCTAGAACTCTGTCTGCACCTGTATTGGGAATGGCGTGAAGATACTATATAACTCATACACTGTTAAGCCACACTACTCTGGAATAACTGACCCGACGAGATAAGACTAGCGTCCTGTAAGTGCATTTTTAAAAGAAAATTGAATTAGTAATCATTTTTGAAGCCTCCAGATGTTACATACAAAAGTGTGTATTAAATCAAAATAATTTATCTATTTAATAAATGAATAATCAATATCTTTACGCAATTCCCAACACAGGGGTAGACATAGGTCTAGTCTAGACAATTAAGTCCCTTTGACCCATCTTCCACCGAAGATATTTTCGAGACAACGTGACTGGTGGTGAGCCCGTCGCGGTCTTAATGTCCAAGCCAACGATGTAATACGTACATTAGTTTTTGAAAAGCCCATTGGCATGAGCCTGCCACCTGGGGATCGAACTCGGGTCTCCAAATTCCGACCACCGAACCTCACGGCCATAGTGGCTATAACTAAATATATAAAAAAGACAAGAAAAAAGATAATGGACAGTTTGTTTGTGTAGATAGACGTTACAAAATTACGTTGAAAAGCTAAACGAAATTGAACTATATAATAACTTCGATTAATATTGAAAATTCTGAATCACCTTATTATAATGATTGAAATTTTCAAACAGTTATCGAAACTTTGAAGCAATTACATTTGCGTAATGCTTTTTCAATGTGAAAATATCACTATTAGAGAAAATTTGGACACAAACAAAACTTTTTAGGTTTTGATAAGTTTCTTAAGTTGTCTGGGGTTGGGAGTTACATTTTACAAGTTGCATCCGCATTTTAGAAGTTTGTACTGTATGTAGTTTTTTCTGTCGAGCATTAACTCTATGTTTCATGGAAGAAGATATTTAGTCGGTCAAATAGTTCCCGTCTAAAAAGTGAAAATATTTAACTGCTCGTTTGCCTCCCTTTTCTATATTCCCAGGGATATTCCTAGTAAAAGTGCAAACTTTGCCTAGTTATTACAATATATTAATGGTACTAACCCCTGGGAATGAGTGAATCGTTCCCAGGCTAATTTAATTTGTAGTATAATAATGTATGTATACAAATATAATATGTACCGCAACGGGCAGTACGCACACTATTATTGCATAATTAACAAGACTGTAACCACCACATTTTGTATATATGTAATAATTCTAATTCTTATTCTATAATAGAAAAACTCCTTTACGTTTTTAATTATAGTTAAGTCACGATAGCTGAGTTGTTGGGTGGTCGGATTTCGAGTCGAGAGACCCGAGTACGATCCCCAGGTGGCAGTACCAATGAGTTTTTCAAAAACTTATATACGAATTTCATCGTTGGCTTGGACATAAAGGCGGCGACGGGCTCACCACCTGTCACGTTGTCCCGAAAATATCTTCGGTGGAAAGTGGGTCAAAGGGACTTACTTGTCTAGATTTGACCTCTGTCTACCCCTGTATTGGGAATTGCGTGAAGATATTGCAATTATAGACGGTTTTAATGTAAAAAAGATGCCAAAGCCAGTAGGCATTCCAAAGCGTATCACTTATACTTATACTCACGGAATATGATAGGATCTCTGTAAACACTTCAGTGAAAGCATTTTCCTATACCCTTCTTCCTCAGGTGCGTAAAAATTTTTATAATAGAAAAGGGATGTGATTTCAACATTGCACAGGGTTCATGCGTATTATCTTTTGACTAAAGTATTAAGTAGAAATACATAGAAATTATGTTTAGTAAATGATTGAATATACAATTTTTTATACATACCTATATACATAGATACAGACAATATCACATAAATTGCTCTGATTCCAGATTACGAAGCTTTGTGGAATCGAAACAACGAACGTACCTCCCTGAACATCTAGTAAATGTGTTTACTTCTTCAATTCGACCGGGAATCGAAGCCGGTAATTCAGTGTTGTAGAGATCATGAAAACTGTAAAGTACGCCACTCGTCCACGGAGGTCGAGTAATACGTGAATGGTACAAAAGTAATTTCATTAGAACGAGATTTCAACAATGTCCAAATTCGAGTCTGCTGATTCGATTACAGATTCATTCGACGACTCGACTATTCGTTCATTATCTTCACGCTATTCCCAATATTGGGGTAGACAGAGGTTCAGATAAATATATTTATTTAATATTCTTACCAACTGTTGATCGAACTCGGGTCTGTTGATTCGAATTACGATCACTCAAACAATCGGCTATTGCCTAAAGTAAAGACTTTAACGTGGACGTGGTTATAACGTACAAAATCTGAATGCCATCCATGGCAATCAAGCCACTAACTCATTTCATCGTATATGATTATCGATGATTGTGCAAAACAGATTTTAAAAGTGTTAGAGCCACGCATCAGCTTTTGTTGTTGCATGAATGGGCCCTCACGACCGGGGAAGTTCCACGACCTCACAAAATACCGGCGTGAAGTAAAAGTCTAACAAACTTCTGCGTTCGTCTGGTGAGTGCAGGTAACCGGAGGCCCAAACACCCCCCTCCCCCAATTCTGGAGGGGGGCACACTAAGGCCGGCAATGCATCTGCTATGCCTCTGGTATTGCGGGTGTTCATGGGCGGCGGTAATCATTTACCATCACGTAAGCCACCTGCTCGTTTGCCTCCCTTTTCTATATAAAAAAAAAAAACAGATCATGATGGTGATGATGAGAAAACTGGAATCGGAAAAAAACCAAGGGGGCTCTATATTAGCCAGCATTTACAATTAATTAGTATCTGTTCATTTATATTATTTATTTATACTAACTTATATTCTATAGGTGTCTTAAAAGGCGACCAAGGGAAGCCAAGGGAGAAAAGCCTTACAATTTACAATTTGTAAGACCATTCCTTTAGATGGCTATCGATTATAGTACATTCTTATGTCGGTGAATAAATGACTTGATTTGAAAAAAAAAATATCTCGGAAATACCACACCGAAATTTCTTCATATTAACCGCATTCCTTCAAATTAACGCTTTTAACTGTATTTTGTTTATATTCGTGTCAAATAACTCTTTATACTAACTCTATCCAAATTATAATATTGTGGTTGAGTCGAGGCGCTCGACCGACTTCCTTTTTACGCTACAATCAACTCAGTTAAAGACTAATTTGTAATTTGGCAGTAAGTGCGCGTCTGTGACTTAATAAATTACTTGGCCACTAAATAGAGGATATTTTCAATGTAAAATTTTCACATGTGTAAATCCTGTAAACAAATCGAAGGTAACAATGAAGTTTATCAAACTTTACGCCATTATCAATACAGGAGAAGTTAAAGGTCTTCATAATTAAATATCCTGTCGACCTACCATCCATCAAATACATTTTAATGGGATAACATAAGAAGATTTCACTGTTTTTATGTCCAATAGTAGGTTTGCTACGATGTAAATGGTGCATAAGTTTTGTTTAAAAAAAAACCATTTGGCTCCCTCCTGGGAATAGAACTTGGTCTCTTGTCACGCCAATAACTCGGCTGTCGTGCATTCACCTGTAATATTTGTCGATTCTAACCATGCTAAAACTATTTACACATATCCTACTTACGATAGATAGGCCATAATCACCACACACGGATTGTTTCGTGGCAGTACCGGACTCCTTAAGATTTTTGTCCACCGTACATAGAAAATAATTCATTTTCATTTTGGATTTCATATTCTGGTCAAGGTTAATAATACTTGTAGAACAGAATAAGACATTTGTTGTGGACCAATTGCAATAAATAAATACAGAAAAAACAGTCGAAACAAATCTGAGTTTTAGATTCGGATATGCTCTCAATAAACCATTGGGTAAATAGTTTTTATGCTGTCGTTTATTGCTAACAAAAGCGCTAACAGGAAGGATGAAGGATGTGAAAATGAGAAAAATATTTTAACAGAAAATTTGCCTAGTTGGTAGTGACTTTGTCAACGAAGCATGGGATTACGGGTTCCAGTTCCGATAGGGGCAAACAGTTGTGTGATAAATATGAATGTTAGGACAATTTATGTTTATATGTATAGAAATATTTATCCATATAAATATATTTCTATGAAAGTATATTGTAGTTTAATAATAAAAAAATAAAATGTCACGATAGCCGAGTGGTTGGGTGGTCGGAATTTCGAGTCCCGAGTTCGATCCCCAGCTAGTACCGCCAGCTATCGCTTGCCATAACAATGTTAATGGCTGTTTCCCTTAGTCGCCTTTTACGACAACCACGGGAAGGAACGGAGTGGTAATATTCTTACACCGTTACCACACGGTAAGCTTTATGTTTATGCCCAGACAATAAATGTCCAGTGATGAAAATTTAAAGTCCACATTGGAAAACAATACAATAGTCACGATAGTCGAGTTGTTAGGCGGTCAGAATTTCGAGTTGAGAGACCCGAGTTCGATCCCCAGATGGCAGTACCAATGAGTTATTCAAAAACTTATGTACGAATATCGTTGGTTTGGACATAAAGACGGCGACGGGCTCGCCACCAGTCACGTTGTCCCGAAAATATCTTCGATGGAAGGTGGGTCGAAGGGACTTAATTGCCTAGACTCGACCTTTACCTGTATTGGGAATTGCGTGAAGATATTTTTTTTTTACTTTAATAAATAAGTGAAAAGTGTAAATATTCTTATCCAATTAGCTAGAATTTTTTTATGTTGCATAATATCGTATCTCTGTCTATAAACTTGGGCCGAAATGACCTTAAAAGCTAAAAACTTAACAAAAGTCAATGGTCTGTAACGTAATGATATTTGTTAGATTAATGAAAGAAGCTTTTTAGAGATTGGATGTTACGGATTGAGTCGATGAGATGACTCAAATCGAAGACTTGTTGTTACCCGCGCTTACGTCTGTATTCAATTAAATAACTATAATATCTTCACGTCATTCCCGATACAGAGGTAGACAGAGATCTAGACAATTAAGTTCTTTCGACCCATATTCCAACGATAATATTTTTAAAGACAACGTGACAGGTGGTGAGCCCGTCGCCGTATTTATGTCCAATCCAACGATACAAATCGTACATAAGTTTTGAAAAAAAAAATCCATTGGAGCCTGCTACCTGGGGATCGAACTCAGGTCTCTTGACATATTGTGATTGACTCGTATTGAATAACAATATTTCAATTACATACTCCAAATATTTTTGAATTGAAACTTACTTTTCATTTTTAATAAAACTTTTACTGAAAGTCACTTCGAAATTGAAAAACTAAAGATTACTTAGTCATTCTTTGGATCAATATCATTTTAATAACCACTATAACAAAGAATAAAAGTTGTTGCATATATGTCATATCAAATATGACAGACTTACTATTATATTTAACTATCTGCTGCCCGTAGATTCGGCCGCGTAATTTATTTAACCCATTATCGCGTAATTTATTTCCGAAGACAATGCTACGTCTCGTCTCAGGGTTGGGGAAAATAAAGTTTTCGAGTGTCCAAACTCAAACGAGGCGAAAGCAGTGTAGGACGACCCTCCGCAAGATAGAGTGGCAACCCGCTAAATGATCGACGGATATTGAAGGTTTAGATCCGTTCTTTGTTGTAAACTTCGAGGGAAGGCTTTGCTCCACAATGGAATTAGAAAGGCTCTAATGACGATGAGATGATTCTCGTAACTAGAAATTAAATTAAAAAAAACGTATTGCAAACTGTGTTAAATTTAAATAACATATATTACTCACAACTATTACATATAAACTTCGTGACACCAAAATTACTCAACCGTGCTTAAACATAAATTTTTGACAACTGTGTAACAAACTCCAACGCGAGAGATAGTTTTTTCCTCGATTAAAGAATAATATACGATACTAGGGCAGAGACGGTTACCACACTTATTATACACAAAATAATATAGTATTCTAAATGCGTTAATTGTATGTATTTTTATATATAATGTTTAATCTTAATCTCCGCAATAAAATAAAACATAGACGACCCGATAGCCTAGTTGGTCTTCGAAGTTGAGGTTTGCGGGTTCGAGTTCCGCTAGCGGCAAATCATTTTGTGACGAATATTAATGTTTGTACTCAGAGTCACGGATGTTTATAAGTATGTGCCATTATTAATAAATGTAAATATGTCTATGTAAGTATATTGTCCCGTTGGCTGGGATACTAAGACGGCCATAGCCCGTCTTAATGTTCTGTCGCGTTATCCCAAGTGGGTACAGGGAAAGATGGGTCGTAAGGCCTTAGACTTCTGTCTTCCTCAGTAATGGGAATATGCGCGAAGATATAATTTAAAAAAAATATTTATTCTAACTGAAATGAAAAGAAAATAAAGTCTTTGCAAAAGTTCTAGTAATTTCTTTTTTCATTTTATTTCGCAGTAATCTTCCAATTGTAGTACCAATTAAAACGAGCGACATAAAGCACGATATCTCTGTTTCATGTTCTTAATGAAATAAAAATATTAATTAATTTTCGTGCAGCCTGGAGCTGTGTTCTATAAAAAAGAGAAAAATCCGAGTCCCTGAAATAACGCCATCACTTTTTAACAAGAAATTCTGTCACTTTTTTCACTGCGACCTGAACAAAATAGTGGAATGTTACATTTTATTATTAATTAAAATGAATTAATATCTGCATACATAGATTAATTGATGATTGTATAATTTGACTTTAAGAGGAACTCTGATCCTAAAATAAGTAGCATTTTAGTAACGCACATGAGTTGTGGAATTGTAAACAATACCACAAACAGACAGACCCGAGGCAATGCAGAAAAAGTGGTAGTCTACATTTGCCAGTCCGGGAATCGAACCCGACCTTAGAACTGGCGACACCATGGAAACCTGTATGTACGCTACTCATCACGGAGGTCATCATTTTAATATCGTATCAAGGTTTATCCAAATTTTAATACGAAGAAATGATTCGAATAAACGTTGCGTAGAGGTCTGGTGCTAATGACTATTTCAGAATAAGGCCTATCGGTCGTTTCGCACAGACAATACATTTTTATGTGATAATGACTTTTAAGTTGACTTCCTTTTATTTTATCATTTCTCGCCAGTGTGTTTTGCTATTGTCATTCTAAGGCACCTGATCATAGCCTCACGGTAAGAAAAAAGAAAAAGGTGCGATATTTTGAACCGTTACCATACGGCCTACTAATGTTAGAGCCACAAAAGATTTATTATTGTGGGATAATGTCGGTACTTGTAATATGAAAGATTTAATACTATATAATAATAGTTTACCTATATTTTTGTTGTTTAATATCTTCAGGCCAATCCTAATACTGGCGTAGACAGAGGTCGAGACAATTGATTCTCTTCGACCCACCTTTCACCGAAGACATTTTTAGGGACAAAGTGACAGACGGTATGTCAAAACCATATGAAACGTACATAACGTTTTGAAAAAACCCATGGAAACGAGTATACCTTGGGATTGAACTCGGGTCTCTCGACTCGAATTTCTATCACCTAACCACTCGGCTATCGTGACTGATTTTGTTGTTTTGTGTCATATAATTTAACATTAAGTTACAATCTTATAAAGTTGAATAAAGATACTTCTAGATAAAACATAATCTTGAATTATTCATAAGGATGCCCACTCTAAGTCGACGTAACAAATATGAACGTAACTTTCTAAGCGGAGCAAATAAACAGTATTAAAATGGTTGTATTCTTATAGGTTGTATTCGGTTAACGGTTGCTATTGGTAACCGTTAACGGTAACGGTTGCTATATGCATATATACACAAAAGTTTACTGTAGGTTAAAAGCCTCTGCCAAAAGCCTTAATCGCCACACACAGTAAGCAGATTGGCGAGGGAAGTATTTATATTGCAGGTGAGATGCTGCTGACCATCTCCATTTCTAGATGGTTTTATTTTAACTTTTTATTTTTTTATTATTTTTGAAGTTTTATTATCCCATAGTTGCCTCTTCCCTGTACCCGACACACGGATGTTGAAAACTTATACCGATACCATAACTCAACAAGAAGAAATTAATATATTCACAGTATTCCCAATACTGTGGATGCCAAAGGTTTAGACAATTGAGCCCTTTCCACCCACCTCACTTCGAAGATATTTTGGGACAACGAGCCATTAAAAACCCATTGATACGAGCCTGCCATCTGGGGATCTTACTCGGATCTCTTGACTGGAATTCCGATCACCCAAACAATAATATATCGTATTAAATAAAGAATATTTAATTTTTTTCCTCTATATATTTTTGCATTATGATTGGTTGGTTCAATATCGTTTAGTAGCTGCAGCCCGTAGCTTCGCCCGCGTAATTTAACCAATTATAGCTTATTTCCGGGATAAAACTGTACTAAATCCCTTATCAGGGTTGTAGAACAAAAGTTTTCGAGTGCGCAAGCAGTGAAAGACGACCCTACACAAGATGGAGTGACAACCCGCTAAATGATCGACGGGTGTTGGGAGGCTCAGGATCGTTCTTGGTTGCAAACTTTGAAGACTTTGAGGAAGCCTGTACTGGCTATTATTTTAAAATAAATAAATATCTTCACGCAATTCCCAATACAGGGGCAGACAGAGGTCTAGTCTAGACAATTAAGTCCCTTTGACCCACCTTTCACCGAAGATATTTTCGGGACAACGTGACAGGTGGTGAGCCCGTCGCCATCTTTATGTCCAAGCCAACGATGTAATTCTTACATACGTTTTTGAAAAACTCATTGGTACTGCCACCTGGGGTTCGAACTCGGATCTCTTGACTCGAAGTTCTGCCCACCCAACCACTCGGCTATTGTGCCTTATAAACTATTATTATAATGTTATATATATGAAATTATACAAAATATTCATAATATTACGCACAAATATAAAATACATCGTATTACGAAAATGACTTAAC
Source organism: Sericinus montela (assembly GCA_029286605.1). Classification (NCBI taxonomy): domain Eukaryota; kingdom Metazoa; phylum Arthropoda; class Insecta; order Lepidoptera; family Papilionidae; genus Sericinus; species Sericinus montela. The sequence goes on from JAGSMR010000050.1 coordinate 4,898,978, forward strand.
CGTGTTCAAACATAAATTTTGGACAGCTGTGTAACAAACTCCAACGCAAGAGATAATTTTTACCTCGATTAAAGAATAATACACCAGACTAGGGCAGAGCCGGTTACCACACCTATTATACACAAAATTACATAGCATTCTAAATACACAGTATTCTAATAAAAATTGTTTGTATTTTTATATTTATAATGTTTAATCCTAATCTCTGCAATAAAATAAAATATAGACGACCCGATAGCCTAGTTGGCAGTGACCCTGCCTTCGAAGTTGAGTGTTGCGGGTTCGAGTTCCGCTAGAAGCGAATATGATGAATATAAATGGTTGTATTGTGAGTCGTAAATGTTTATAAGTATGTACCATAATTTATAAATGTTAATGAGTTGCCTTTGGTGATGACCAACAGGGTATCCACCTACATACAAGAAATGATGGAAAACTTTTTAATCTCTCCTTAATTAGATCAAAACAGAAACGCAAAGACCTCTATTTAGAAAGCCTATTATTTGCCGATGATGCAGCATTTGTCGCACACACCACTCATGATCTCCAAATCATTATGGACAAGTTTTCTCGGGCATGTGCTCTGTTCTCCTTATCAATCAATGCGAAGAAGACAGTAGTGTTGGCTCAGGGTTGTGCGGATACTCCGATAATATTGCTGGAGGGTACCCCCTAGAAGTAGTTGACAAATTTTGTTACCTAGGGTCAAATGTGTCAAGTAATCTTACGCTTAACGCGGAGATCGACGTTCGCTTAGGGATGGCGGCCACAATGTTCGGGAAGCTCAGTACAAGAGTATGGAATAACAAACATCTTACCGCTAAGACCAAAATGATCGTATATCAAGCTGGCATCTTAAGTATACTTTTGTATGGGGCAGAAACTTGGACATCATATGCAAGGCAAGAGCGTCGTCTCAACGCCTTTCATATGCGCTGTATTAGAAAAATCATAGGCATAACTTGGGAGGATAGAGTCACAAATGAAAGGGTTCTTGAAGTGGCGCAGCTGCCTAGTTTTACTGTTATGCAGAAGCAGCGACGATTGCGCACGTGCACTGCATGGATTCCTCTCGTTTGCCACGGCAAGTTCTTCTTGGTGAAGTTGCAAATGCAAAAAGAAGTGTTGGAAGACCACTGCTTCGCTTCAAAGACTGTGTCAAGCGGGATCTATTTGCGTTCCACATTAGCACTGCAGCATGGGAAGATCTTGCTGTGGACAAAGCTCATTGGAGACAACTTGTTGTCGAAGGTTCCAGGTCTCATGATAAGAACTGGCTTCGTGTATTGGCTAATAAGAAAACTGCAAGAGATGGTAACAACTCAGGAACATCTTCCGCAAGATTTCAATGCCGCAAATGGAATCGTATTTGTCGCTCTCGCATCGGCTTGTATATCCATGAGAGGAGCCATAATAGACCTACATAAAATCGTCTATACTAGACGAACTGGGCCATTGATGAATGTCTATGTAAGTATATTGTCCCGTTGGCTGGGATACTGAGACGGCGATAGCCCTATTATTCTGTCGAGATAGTCTTATTATTCTGTCGCTTTATCCCTAGTAGGTTTCAGTGGAAGGTGGGTCGTAAGGCCTTAGACCTCTGTCTACCCCAGTATTGGGAATATGCGCGAAGATATAATAAAAAAAATATTTTTCTAACTGAAATGAAAAGAAAATAAAGTCTTAGCGAAAATTCTAGTAATTTCTGTTAGTCTAGTAATTCTAGTAATGTCTGTAAATTGTAGTACCAATTAAAAGGAGCGACATAAAGCACGATATCTCTGTTTTATGTTCTTAATGAAATAAAAATATTAATTAACTTTCGTGCAGCCTGAAGCTGTGTTCTATAAAAAAAATCCGAGTCCCTGAAATAATGCCTTCACTTTTTAACAAAATATTCTGTCTCTTTTTTCACTGCGACGTGAACAAATTAATGTTATATTTAAATAAAACCATTTTCGGATTTTATCGCGTTTTTCATTAGTTTTTACAAACTATTTTTATTTACCGACGTTTCGGATGCTGTAAAGCATCCACAAAAACGGTACGAAAATCGTTTTATTTAAAACTGCATACGTAGACTGATGGACGATTGTAGGATTTAACTTTAAGAATAAAATAAATAAATAAATATCTTCACGCAATTCCCTGTACGAGCCCGCCACCTTGGGATCGAACTTGGTTCTCCTGACTCGAAAATCCGACCACCCAACCACTCGGCTATCATGACTTGTTGATTAACGTTGAAAAGTTACTTAAAAAGCAATTTACAAGTGATGTGAACTTAAATAAATAAATACTAAATACTCATTGGTTCAGGCATTCCCGTGCCTACTTCAGACACCAGCTCCTCACATATATGAGACTACAATATTGTACCCGTATAGTTCTAAATTTATTTATAGTTATAAGGCAGATTGTCTGTAATAAGTGAGGAGAAATAAACGCATTATTATGATTGGTAAATTTCATGATAGCAGAGTGTTTGGATGATCGGGATTTGAATCAAGAGACGACTTCGATATACCCTTGGTGGCAGGCTCTTAAAAATGTTTTTCTAAGAACTTATGTACGGTTTATATCGTTGGCTAGAAATTAAACACGGCGACAGGCTCACAACCTATCACGCTGTTCTAAAAACGTCTTCGGTGAAAGGTGGGTCGAAAAGGACAATTGTCTAGAGCTTTGTTTACCTCAGTATTAATAATGATGTAAAGTTATTTCATAAAAAAACCCTGTTAAATGAGTTCTTTTACGTCACAAGTCTAATTTACTTAAGTCAAAGAGGGAATATCTTAAGGGAAGGTTGTTCGCAGGAAATATAAAAAATAATTGCCATAATAATATTGCGTCCCTTCCCTTTAAGCGTTGCGGCCAAAATTAACCTTACAGAGCACGTTCTGTCGTCAAAGCTGTTAGTAAGCTGAGGAAAATATTGGACTTAATTAATAAATAATAAAAATATCAATATAAATATCTTCACGCAAATCCCAATACAGGGTTAGACAGAGGTCTAGTCTAGACAATTAAGTCCCTTTGACCCACCTTCCACCGAAGATATTTTCGGGACAACGTGACAGGTGGTGAGCCCATTGCCGTCTTTTGGACTGGGGACTTAATTAAATTAGAAAATATTTATTAGCGAATTTCTTAGTTCCGATAATAATGTCCCAATATATAAGATGATAACTGCTGCGTAAGATTTACCTTTCAAAAATATCAAACCGGTGACGGGTTGCTATCCGGTTTGATATTTTTAAAAGGTAAATCGTGCAGTATGTCTGGTATTACGCTCGCTCATCCGATTGTTAAGTAATGATTTTCGTAAATTTTCGAGATGGTGATCCCGCCACCTGTCGGTCGCCAATTACTTTTTTAATAAAGGGAAATAATGTAACTGGGCTCCATAGAGTAAGTTATTTGTTCCTGGGAGGGTGTGTACGCTTCTACAACTGAATACCATTAAATATGCAATACCTTTTTTTTTACGCAGGGAAATACGTTACGTTTTCACGCCCTAGCGGAGCAAGGACAGGTGATATTTAGTGAATCGCGAATTATTTGATTTGATTTGATATTGAAATTCCTTCTCCGAGTAAAAAGTAGTCTCTCTATTATTCACTATACTACAATCGTATTTGTAACAAATAGATAGCTCCGCTGCTATTTGGCAGTAGGAAATGGTCAGAGTTTGGTCTTTTTGTATTTATTTTTTTGTTATTAAATACCTCTGTAGCACATTTTAACATTCATATATAACGGTGACAAAAGTGTTCTGATGTATGTAAATAATTAAAAGAAATATCTTCACGCTATTCCCATTACAGGGTTAGTCAGAGGTCTAGTCTAGACAATTAAGTCCCTTTGACCCACCTTCCACCGAAGATATTTTCGGGACAACGTGACAGGTGGTGAGCCCGACGCCGTCTTTATTGTACGATTTAACTTTAAGAATAAAAGCATCCTAAGGCCAATTCCTCCTTGCTTCTATCGTCGCCTCCTGATCCTTCTTATCAGCCATTACAAGTTTCGGAAAAAGACACTTAAGAGGCAATTATGTCTTTCTCAAGTAGCTCTACCGGCGGCATTGACGGAATTACGCCTCAACATCTGAAAGATCTTGTAAGTGCATCCGCCGGTGACGCCGGCCGAATTCTTTTCGGCGACATAACAAAATTAAGTAATTTTATGCTTTCTGGCAATGTAAATCCCAATTTTGTTAAAATCATATATGGAGCAAGGTTATGTGCCTTTCAAAAAAAAAGATAATGGTATCCGCCCTATAGCTGTTGGTTCTACGTTTAACTTCTAAATTAGCATGTAGGCACATAACCTCTGATCTAAAGTTAAAATTTCAGCCTATTCAGTTAGGCTTCGGTAGTAGTGTAAATTCAGTGCGTACTTTTTTAACGAATTGTCAAACAGATGTTCTCTTGAAAGTTGACCTTAGGAATGCCTTTAGCTCCCTATACAGATCAACCCTGCTGAAGGAGGTTGTGAAACATACCACGGAAATTTACCATTACGTTTGGCAATGTTACAGTCAAAACTCTAATTTATTTTACGAAAATCATTTAATTGACTCAGCCGTCGGAGTTCAGCAGGGCGATCCACTGGGCCCAGCATTGTTTAGTTTAGGAATTCAACCGATTATTTCAAAGTTGAAATACAAACTCAATGTTTGGTACCTAGATGACGGAACCCTAGGAGGATAGCCAGGTGACGTGCAAAATGACCTTCAAAAATTATTCAAAATTTTAAAAACATTGGTCTTGAATTAAATAATACTAAATGTGAACTTTTCATTCCTGACTGTTTGTCATCCCATAGACACAGTTTGTTTAAAAATTTTAACAATATATCTCCTGGCATTAAAGTAACTGAGGCGGATTCTCTTTACCTCCTTGGAGCGCCGTTATTTATAGAGAGTATGAAACTTCTTTTGAAAGTAAAATTTGATCAATTTTTAGAACATGTTAATTAACTATATATTCTTAATTCTCATATAGCGCTTACTATTTTAAAACATTGTGTTCTTGTTCCTAAATTTACTTATTTACTCGGCTCGAGTCCAGCATGGAAATTTTCTGATTTTTTAAAACAAATTGACCTTAAACTCAAAATAGCTTTGGAAAAATTCTAAATTTATCATCTAGCTGGACTCAAGTTACTTTACCTTTTAGATTTGGAGGTATCGGTATAAAAGAGGTTTCAAATATTGCGCTGCCTGCCTGCTTTCCTTGCCTCCGTACACAGTGTTCATGATTTGTCACGTAAAATTCTTAAGAATGATTTGGACTTGACCTTTGCTACCGAGGCAAGAGAAGCATGGTTACGTCTCTGCCCCGGCGAGGATATTCCACTGGAACCTAACTCACAAAAACGGTGGGATATCCCGTTGGTTCAGAATGTGCAGAAATGCTTACTGAACAATTTTCACTGTGACAGAGACCGCGCCCGCTTTCTAGGTGTTTCAACAAAGCAATGTATTAGCGGCCTCTCTTATCAAGGGCCTCTCTTATCTCTCTTATCAGCTGAATCGGGTAAATTGCGGAAATATGAGTCTTTGAAAGGAGACTGTATATTTGTTCCATTTGCCGTAGAGACAATCGGTCCGTGGGGTCCCCGCGCGATGCAGTTCCTAAAAGAATTGTATCCGCGACTTATCGTTGCCGCTGGTGACAAGAGGGCTGGTTCTTTTCTTGCTCAACGGTTAAGTCAAGCCATTCAACGTGAAAATGCAGCTAGCGTTCTTTGTACCATGCCACGAGGAGTAGGGCTATACGATTATAATAGTTTTTAGTTAATAAGTATTGTAAATATTAACAAAATTTTTTTTGTAAATAAAGTATTATATTTGAGAATAAAATAAATAAATTTTTCCACGCAATTCCCACTACAAGGGTAGACAGAAGTCTAACCTGGACAAATTAGTTATTTCGAACCACCTTCCACCGAAGATATTTTCGGGACAATGTGACAGGTGGTGAGCCTGTTGCCGTCTTTTTGTCCAAGCCAACGAAGTAAGTATATAAGTTTTTGAAAAACTCATTGGTACTGCCACGTGGGGATCGAACTCGGGTCCCTTGACTCGAAATTTCGACCACCCAACCACTCGGCTATCGTGACTCTGATGTATGTGTTTCTAGTTATTTAAGATATGAGCATTCCATTTATATGACCGTTTAATATGCTTTATTTGCAAGAAATTCTTACACAAGTTTGAATGAAATTTGTTAAAAAAAATTACATTTACGAGTATCTGGCAATTTGTTATAAAATTGTGTTTATGTTTTGATTTGATTCGAATTGATTAACGGGCCTGGATGTATTGTATTTTTTTATACGTACGCAATTTTCTATACTTGGGTAGACACAAATCTAGGAAATGTAGTCCTTTCGAGCAATTTTTCACCAAAGCTCTGTGTGATTTATGAAGCTCAATCTCCCGATTCATATGGTATAATCAGAAGACTTAAGTAGCCTTTTGGTCATTTGGTATTTGAGACTTGCCTCAACTATTTCAATAGTTACGTTTTCTTTAAACTCCAAACGTATTTGGTGCAGCTTGTACTAACAGGTAACTATAATAAAAGTTTACTAAAACAAACTCCGCTTAATGAAGTTGAACATCTGTCCTACAGTATATGCCTATATTTTTTTATTTATTTAAGATACAAAAAAGAATTACGATAATTCGTAAAATCCTCACAAAAAGGTTGGTCGTTCACATACAATTTTTTCAGTTTTTTTTCAACATATTTTTATTTCCCAGCATGTACAATGATTGTAAATCAGGTGATATTTCGTAAATATAGTAAGGCGTAAGATAAATTGAATTTAGGGCTCCGTATATATTATTATTTCTAGGTAAAAGATATTTGATACAATATGTTTATTTCCTTAAATGATTTGGTCGATATCTTTCTTCTAAATACTCAATCTGATTACTATCTAATTACAAATGGTATTTAATTTTATCAAAAACATTTACTACTTTAGAGTATTTAAAAATTTTTATTTCATAATTAATTTTATAGTTATTATTGTTTTTAAAATTCTTATTTATAAGTTATAAATTTCCTGTATATAAGTTTAATAAGTTCTTCCACAACTATTTTCAATAACTTATAACCGAGTCTGCAAGCGCCATGTATAAAAGTCAGAGTGTGCCAAAATTAAGTTTGGGTTGACCTAAGTTTTTCACAGACATAATCTTTATGGAGTCCCCAGTTGAATCTGTCAGAAAAAACTTACTGTTGGCTTGCAGTCCTTTCTGTAAGGACGATTTGCATTAAACGCCGCTTATTACTTTAACGAGAAATAAGTCCAACATGTCTAAAACCTGCATTCTTCGCAGTATTGCAAACTAAACCATGTTGATTAATATATACATACATACCGGCCTATTAAAATCCACTGCAGGACATAGTCCACTCATATATGAAAGATTTTCCGTTGATTGATATCAACTAGATATTTCAAATGTACAATTCAATCAAAAATACAATTCAATTCAGGCTCACCACCTGTCACGTTGTCCCGAAAATATTTGCCGTGGAAGGTGGGTCAAAGGGTCAAAAGGTCAAAAGACATCTGTCTACCCCTGTATATAGTTGCGTGAAGAAATTATATTATATAATAACAACAACAAGCAAGTTATCACATTCTTAGAACATGGGTGTGAAGGAGAACAGGGTGGTCAGAGTTTGGTCTTTATTGTGTTGTTTTGCCGTTATAGTTTTTAATTCAGTGAAAGAATTTTCCAATGTGGACTTTAAATTTTCATCACTGGACATTTATTTGTCTGGACATAAACATAAAGCTTACCGTGTGGTAACGGTGTAAGAATATTACCACTCCGTTCCTTCCCGTGGGTGTCGTAAAAAGCGACTAACTTATAAATGATGTCCACAACTGTTTTAAGTTTTGTAATTTCTTACTGTATGCAGACGACCTAAAGATTTATTCGGTTATTAATAATTCAGATGACTACAAAAGATTTCAGGAGGATCTTGATAATTTTTCTGCATACTGCTATGAAAATAAGCTAGAACTTAGTCTCAATAAATGTAAGAGCATAACTTTTACCAAAAAAAAAAAGAATTATGTTACATATCAATATAATCTTTGCGATGCCATTCTTGAAACAAACAATATAGTTAAGGATCTTGGAATTACTCTAGATTCTAAATTACATTTTGATATACATATAGAAAATATTGTTAATAAGGCGTATAAAATGTATGGCTTTGTTATTCGCTCCGGAGAATTTTTCAATGATCCTACTACATATTTGTATTTAATTAAATCGCTAGTAAGACCCCAACTAGAATATGCAGTGTCTATTTGGAGTCCTATTTACTATACCTATATAAACAATATCGAAAGAGTACAAAAGACATTTCTTAGGTATATTAACTATAAATGCAATAAAAAACGTCTGTCTTATAAAAACTTATTATATGAATATAAATTGTTAGACTTAAAATCTAGACGTATTCAATTAGATGCAATGATTTTATACAATATGTGTCATAACAAATTTAATTGTATTGAACTTACCAATGAATTAGATTACAAAATTCCATCAAGGCCACACATGCGATCCTCGCGTAATCATGACTTATTTGCTACCGCACTATGTAGAACTAATGCTGGAGTAGGTGTCCCATCAATCGTATGTTGTCCACTCATAACAAATTCTTCAATGAAATTGACATTTTTACCTACGGCCCCTGTATTTATAGGAGTAAGATAATACACTACCTTAATAATTTAATATAATAAACATTTCTCACTTACTGGATGCAAGCATACACATGCACATACATAAAATGTTTACACGCATGCACATGCACACATACACACAGAAATAATTGCTATATATATATTTCACGCTAATATCACTTTCAAATGTACATATTTTGTTAAGTTTACACATGCCTTTATTTGCTCCTTTTAATCAAATGTTGTTTTTAATCAAAGCTGTGACCATCAGTGTTGGGTTCACAATGAAATTATCTTTTTATCTGTGTCTCTATTGTAAAAAAAAAAAAAAAAGATGTCTGAAAATGGGTAATGCTAGCTATTACAAGTCCAAAATTAGACAGACTGACGAGTAGCAGCGACTATGGTAGAAGTTATGTGCTTCACATATAATTATGGTTATTATGCCTCACGGTAAAAGTGTATGCACCTCAGCACTATCTCTTACCTCGAGTGTTGTTAAAGACGATTAACTGAAAAGCCTTAATTATCAAAAATAAAAATACCAGGATAATATTCAGAAGACCTATGAGAGGTAACAGCGTCTAAGATGCCAGGTGTCTAGTGATGCGATAGCAATCCTTGTGGCGATTATAGCAAATTCTTCCGTGCCGGGAAGTATGTTCTGTAGTAGACTTTACAGGAATTATGATATTATGATGAGAAGCAATGGACCTTCAATCATTTAAGATGAGGCGTCATACATATTTAAGAAGGACCCTTGGGTTGGAGTAATCTTCAGCTGTCGGAAGACCTAGTTTTCGTTTACATGGCTTAGATCGAACCTCGGCAATAAATAAAGCAGCGAAGCGAGGCATAAATCTCGGGTAGCAACACAAGTTTATGAACTATGTATGCACAATACACAAACACAAAACAGCTTGTAAAAGTACACTGGAGAACACAAAATATAGGTCATAATCCTCACGCCTGGTAAACAGATTGGGGATCGCAGGCCAGACGACTCGTATTTTAGATGCCCTGCCCGTTGTCGGTCTGCTTAATATTAATGCAATTTTTTTGAGATTCTTTTACGAAACCCAAAGGAAAAAAGGCGGTGACATTATATTCTTGCGCCATTCCTGACGGCTAAATATTAGCGACATAATTTCAACGCTATTCAATATTTTTTCCCCACTTTTCAAACCGTTTTCTATAATTACTGGCAGCCGCAGTCCAGCTTTTCATCGCTTTATCACAATAAAACTTAATTTAGAACGTCTGAGAGTGAAAAGTTCATTCAGTATTCGAATGAATTCGATGTAAACTACCGACAAACTTCTTGACCTAAATCGGTTTGATTTGGTTATAAATTGAATTTGCCTATTCTTTGAATTATAAGTGTACTTTTATTATTTATATTCATTTACAATATGGAAAGTATTTTATATTTAGATTGTTATTTATATTTATATTCCATTTAGATGTGGACAGACGTGTCGCTGCCGGGAACAAAGTCAATGGTGCCCTGACTTCGTTAGTCAAAAGGCAAGGCGTAGTGAAAGTGCACGCCTTGCAGTACATAACGCAGTGTTGGTACCGACTTTGTTTTATGGCAGCGAAACCTGGGTATGCTAGAAGAAGCATAATAGCAGGTTGAATGCAGTGGAGCTGCGATCTTTTCGTAAAATCTTCGGCCTTACCATGGCCGACCGAAAGCGAAACGAAGAGATTCGCAATATGGCAGGTTTGAAAGATGACCTTGTCTCAAAAATGGATAAGGGCGTGCTTCGATGGTTTGGGCACGTTGAGTGAATGAGTGAAGACCGAATGGTGAAGAAAATATATAGCGCGAAAGTTAATATTAAAAGGTGTCGAGGTAGACCGAGACTAGCTTTCGAAGACCATGTGAGCAAATTGCTCGAAGAGGGGAGGGAGTACTCGGATACCTAGACGTGCATGTATGAAGAAGATGATGAATCTGAAAGAAGCGAAAGAGGTATGTAAGGATCGTGACACTTGGCCATCTGTTCTCTCTGGCTACCCTGTCAGTAAGTACTTATGTTCCTAGTTTAGTTTGTAATCTCTAAGAGAATCAATAGCCTCTAACTATTTACAAAAAAATATTAAAATAATTATTTATTAAAAAAATATTAAGAAAATGCCTTCCTTATCTTCTTCCTCACCATAGACTCGATGTAAATAAAGAAAAATGCTGTCGATATATAGAAATTATATAAAAAATTTAAATATAAATAAAAATATAAATATAAATATCTTCACGCAATTCCCAATACAAGGGTAGACAGAGGTCTAGTCTAAGCAACTAAATCCCTTTGATACACCTTCCACCGAAGATATTTTCGGTCTAACGTGACAGGTGGTGAGCCCGTCACCGTCTTAATGTCCAAGCCAATGATATAAGTCGTACATAAGTTTTTTTTTATAAACCCATTTAATTTGATGAATAAACGATTTGATTTGATTTGAAAACCAAATATAACAATAAACTGGTAACGATTTCTTCATTTTATTTTATTTCAACTAAACCGTTGCCTAAACAGTGCAAATTTCACCAAAATCTATTCTATAAATTCATCAAAATGTGAATTAGTATGCTTAAGTGACTGTCTGGCTTATTGATACTGCTACAGGTGTGGAATCAAAGGGAAAAATTATAAATTTTTACGTGTCTTTCAATTTAAGAATTTTCAATTTAAAATTTTATCATAATCGACTCAGTAGCATAAAATATATGGAATTTAATATTGTCCAGGAGAAAGTTTAACTTATACATCTTTGGTCGAATTGGATTTTTATGTATTCTTTTCAAACTGTGACGATTTAATTTAATGCAAAAAAATAAACGTTACAAAGGACAGAGCTCTGTAATAATTTTTTTCCTAGTTCAATAAAATAGACTTAGAAATGTAATTAGTTTTAATAAATTTATTTCATTTTAAAGATTAATTTATTAAAATTTATATGACAGTTGGAAGTACAATATCTTAACGCCATTCAAAATACGGAGGCAAACAGAGATCTATGTAATTAAGGTCTTTCAACCCAGCTTCCATTGAAGACTGGTAGTAAGCCCGTCGCCGTCCGTATATCCAATCCATCAATATAAATCGTTAATAAGTTTTTGAAAAAGCCTCTTGGTACGTGCGTGCCACCTGGTAATAGACCTCTGATTCAATCTCCTCGACTATTGTGACTTCATTACAAACAGTATAATATTATAAATGAGAAAGTTTGTAAACGTTTATGTCACTCAAATGTAAGTTTGTAAGAGCAATCGATTAGCGCGATTTGCGCAAGTGGCGTGAAGCAATTTTTTAAAATAAAAAGTACATAACTGTGCTCTACTTCGCTTTTACATTTTTCGGATTAATTTTAGTAGTTCCTTATTCTGAATGCGGCCGGAGCTGTGAGATTGCGCAGTGGACTTTACTTTCAGTTGTAATTCAGTAGAATTTCTTAGGTATAACAACATGTTATAATATATAAGGACCTCCAGTGACCACGAGTGGCGTACACACCGGTTTTCAAGTTTTTTTGCAAGCTCTGAGGTCACAGGTTCGATTCCCAGTCTGTATTGGATCTGGATGTTCATGGTACCTTCGTTGTTTCTGATTTCATAATACTTACTTAAGCTGTTACTTTAGGACCAGAGCACTGAATGTGTATACTGTATTTATTTGTTTATAACAACTTTGAAAATATGGCTATTTAATAATTAAGGACTGTTTTATATTAGATTTTATGGACGGTTGGAGACGCGGGTGCGTGCGAGGGTACGGGAGCGGGTGCGGAAGCTGGTGAGGGATCGAGATTGGGCACTGGTGTGGGTGCGGGTACGACAGTGAGACCGGATGCGGTTACAGATGCGGGTGCCAGTGAGAGTACTGCTGCTGGGGTGGGTGCGAGAGCGAGAGCGGGTTCGGTAGCAGGTGCGGGTGTGGAAGCGGGAGCGGGTGCGTGAGTGGAAGAGGGTGTGGGAGCGGGTGCGAATGAATGTACGAATGCGGATGCTGGTGCAGTTGAGGGTGAGGTACGGATTCAAGTTACGGGTGTGAGAGTGAGAGCAAGAACAGGTGCGGAAGCGGATGCGGATGCAGGTACGGGTGCGAGAGCGGGTGCAGGAGCCACGCTGATCGCAATACTTAAGTCTAATACACAAGTCCTTTCGAATCACCTTCTACCGAAGATTTTTGGGACAACGTGACATGTGGTAAGCCCGTCGTCGTCTTTATGTCCAAGCGAATAATACAAATCGTACATTGGTTTTGAAAAACCCATTGGGACGAGCCTGCCACCTGGGGATCAAACTCGGGTTTCTCGACTCGAATTCCATTCACCCTAACCACTCGGCTATAGAGACTTTTCAAAGAAAAAACAATGTGAAATTAATTTCAGACATGACAATAATTCTTTTGAAGTGCCCTTACTCGTTTTCATAGTAACTATAAAGGATAAGAAACGTCAGAAAATATGCAAATCAGTTAACGAACTTATTAAGCTTTGCCAGAAGAGAGAGATAAGTAAAATGAGTATTAAAGTATCGCTTTAGTTAAGTCTGTTAAAATTAATTGAATTTTGTGATGAAAAATTTTTCGACGTAATTGGTTTTGGCCAGAACAATTATTTTGGGTTGGAGCTAGATCAAAAAGCTATTCGAATTTTACCGACGACGTGAATTGCTATCATCCACAATAATCCGAAACACTAAAGAGTTGGAGCTGCAAGAGTGTTATCACCCTTTATTTTTCAGAAGTCTCTAAGGTTAAACATCGTAGAGTCTATTTCTTTGATGATTACTTGTCTGGAGGCAAGATACATAAATTATGCGGTGTGGCTTGTATTTTTGAATGCTATATATTTTGAATTGTGAAAGGTAATTTTAAATGTCACATTTAGAGTGAAGTTCTTAATAAATGCAGTGCATTTAGTTGGATTCTTGTCGTATAACACATCCACGTCAAGCAGATATTCAAGATTACTTCAAAATCGATGAGATTTATTTGAATTTCAAATATATTCACGTCAACATTAAATATGATAAAGTTACACTTTTTTAGAATAATAATTTTTGAAGAACAATTTGAGAACAATGTTTATGGTAAAACCTACAGGAGCGCGTTGGATATTTAATAAAGAAAGAAAAGTTTTCATTTTAAAAATGGAAGCTTACCAGAAGAGGAAATTTATTCAATAATATTTAAATTAAGCTTTGTGTTTACATCGTGTATGTCCTAAGTATATATCTTCCCGTTTCTTCCCATGGAGTTTGTAATAATAGTTATGTATCAAGCCATTCCCAATAATGGGGTATACAGAGGTCCGGACAATTAAGTCCTATCGACCCACCTTATATAAGAAATTTCTTGGTATGAATTATACGCCTAACCCTTTCTCATTAACACACAAGTATAATCATACCACAGGAAGACTGGAAGAGAATGTCCATGGGCATTAAGTCCGCATTTTTGGACCTTCTATAAGGAATCGCAATAAATATTAAGTAAATAAATAAAAATAACGAAATAACACTAGGAATTCATTCATAGTTTACTTTTTTACATAAAATATTCACGAATTTTAAGTAAAAGTGCCCATTCATCTTCATGAAAAGACTAACGTTTGAAATTCTAATCACGTACGTAGATCTGATTCTGTAGAGCCTGAACAAATTACCCGCTGTATTGATAAACTTCAGCTCGATAGTGATGTACGTGGAAAAACATGTTTCTGATCTTACTTATTGATTCTTATTAAAGTTATACTTATTTTTGTGCTTACGCATAATAACATAGATACATAACAGCCGATCCACTGCAAAAAATATATCCCTGTTTTACCAGACATCTTGCATCTTTAACGCTGCCCGTCATTCGCATTTTTAATTTGAGTCTGGTATTACATAGTGTGTTATAAATTCATGTTAAATTAGAACAAAATTAAAAGGATTTTTTTTTCAAGAGAAAGGAGGCAAACGAGCAGGTGGCTCACGTGATGGTAAGTCATTACCGCCGCTCATGAACAACCGCAATACCAGAGGCATAGCAGATACGTTGCCGGCCTTTGAGAAAGGTATAGGCTTTTTTCTTGATGGTCCCTAAGTCTTATCGGTCCGGAAAAACCGTATGCAAGTTCGTGGCAGATAATTCCCCAAAAAACACACTGTGGTGGAATGCCAAGCATCAAGGCATGAAACACTGTCGTGCTCTACTGTGCACGCCAAGCTTTTTAGAGGCCAATTTGGCCTTCCCTTCCAAATGACCGCGAAACTTAACATTGACATGTCGACGCTAAGGATTCCGATGCTGGCTAAGGCAACTAGGGGAGAGCTCTCAAAATGTGGTGATACGACGAAGGGTTTCTTTTTAGCGGTAAACTTTTGTCTTTTTAGGGTTGAAGTGTACTTAATTATATCGGCCCCAGTCTGAGATTTTGTCTAACAAAATCTCGTCATCAGACACAAGTTTATTCCGGAACTCGTTAATTTTCACAATTACTTACATATTTTAACGCACAGTCCCTTACGGGGTAGCCTGAAAGAACAGACCGCCAAGTGTAAAGATTGTTACGTCCCTTTTTTCGTTGCTTTCATATTCATCATTTTTTTCATACACGCTAGTTTAGGCATCTGAGTACTTTTGACACTCTCCTCAACGAATAATTTGCTTAAATTGTTTTCGAAATTTAGTCTCGGCCTACATCGACAGCTTTTAATGTTAACTTTAGCGCTTAATATTTTGTTCACCATTCGATCTTCGCTCATTCGCTCAACGATCCCAAACGTGTGAAATAGGCTCTTTTTAGTGATGAGATCATCTTTCAAACACGTATTCAGTTTAATATGCGTGAAGACTTTTCACATATCATACTATGCAAATGCATATTGTGCAAATCTAGTACCTAACTTGCAAACGACTGTTGTATATTGTACAACCACACATTTACGCTGGCGTCACCATTCTGTACACACAAAAATGTAAACACAATTGTGCTTCATATTTGACATCTTAAAATAAAATATTCACACCATAAATTGTAATAACTTGGAAAGTGTCCCAATTTCTTATACGTTACAATAGCGTAAACGAGTGGGGCCAGACAACTTTCACGCGTCGTTGTTAAGGGCTTTAAACGTTATTTATGAGTTAAGATTCCGTTTTTATCCAGAATATTTGAGGCAGTGTTTATATTTTTTTAAGTATAATGAAAAAGTCACGATAGCCGAGAGGTTGGTTGGTCGGAATTTCGAGTCAAGAGACCTGAGTTCGATCCCCAGGCACGTAACAATGGGTTTTTCAAAAAATTATATACGAATTATATCGTTGGCTTGGAAACAAAGACTGCGAAGGGGTCTCTACCTGTCACTTTGTCCCGAAAATATCTTCGGTGGAAGGTGGGTCAAAGGGACTTAATTGTCTAGACTAGACCTCTGTTTACCCCTGTATTGGAAATTGCGTGAAGATATTTATTTATTTTATATTTAAAGTATAATGAAAAAAGGGACGTGTCCGTATTTCTTTTTCTTATTAACAGCTCGTCAAAAGTCCATTGCAGAAGAATGGCCTCCCCAAAAGATTTCAATCTGCTTGCCAAGCATGGCGGTTATGTAAAATCACGTAAAATCACCTCACGGGAGAGACTCGTATCCTGCAGTGGACTATTACAGTTAATAATAAGTTCTAAAAGTAGACTCCTTCTCTACCCAGGAGTCATCTGGCTTAGAAGCAAACTCTAACCGATTCCTGCAATCATATAGCATTTTTTTAGGTTTTAAGGGACTCGGATTCCGTGTTATACCGGGCATAGAGGTATTCCAGCTTAGATTTTTAGGAATGATAACGCACCAGAAACAATCTTCTTATTAGACAAAATTTAATTTATCATTCTGGACGATCCGATAGTATACTTACATAGCGATGCAGCCTTCGAAGCTAAGGGTTGCGGGTTCGGGTCACGCCGGGATAAAAAATTGTGTGATGAATAAGATTGTTTGTAATTGACTCGATATTTATGTTTATCTAAGCAAGTACACGTTGGCATGTACACAAAGACTGCGACAGGCTCAGACCTGTCACATTGTTTCAAATAAGCTCCGGTGAAATGCGGCTTCAGGACTTAATTGTTCAAACCTCACGACTCCAATATTGGGAAATCTGCGAATATGTATCAATATTATAGAATACCATAACAGAAGGGAAACGTGAAATGATACAACTAGGTCAATGCAGAGTCACACGCGTGCATAACTCAAAGATAATGGCTTTGTAAACTTGGGGACCACGGAAGGTGTGGCAAGGCACCGTCCCTTACTATACTCATCACATTTTATATTATTATAAATAAAAAATGCCAAAAATGGGATAGGTTTGAAAGTAAGTCCCCTACAACAAGCATAGTTTTGCACAAAATGAGAGTTCTATAATCATTATTTAAGTGTATCATTATTGTTACAGAAAATAAATATTATTATTATTAAAATCTAATTTCAATATACAATAATAACATAGCCTTGTAGCATAGCATAGCCTACTTCAGGAAGTAAGTGAACAAAGTTCGAAGCCGAGCCGCTACTATTGAAATTGTTAACAGCAATTTTAATTGCAGAATTTACTTAGTGTTCGGCGATGAAGAAAAACGTTACGAGGAAACTAGCATGTTCAAGAAATAATAATTTCGAAAGATGATACAACTCAGAAATAATGATTTTTTTATTCAAAACTTAATGCCTTATTTGTTTACCGATTTCATCAGCCTAGCGGGTTGGTCATAATTGCCACTTAGAACCAACTACCATGCCCTTTAGACGCTGCTGCCCGTCAGAGGTTTATCGAATTTTCGTCTGACATGATTCGAGATAGTTATCCCGATATCTGACAGTAGCCAATAGCATGTTCAAGGCTAGTCGCCTCTGATGATACCCACGGAGCCAGCCAGTGTGCCTAGGTCGCGACGGCACGTTACTGGAGCAATGTAAGCCACGGCTTGTCACCACCACTTAAATTACAAAGTAATTACAATGGTTTAAAGACTTTTTTAATACTTTAAATTTGAGATCGATAGTGTAAGTAAAATCTGTATTTATATCAGTGATCGAAGAGAAAACTTTGTAATCCTTTATTTTACAAATATCTGGCGAAATTAGTAATTTTCAGACATCGTATCACATGGTAAGCACATCGCCGCGTCCAAACCATCGCTAAAACATACTTAAATAGAATATTTATTTAATTATTGTATCTAGCATGTATAAACGCTACTTAAATTACATCTCAATAAACTTGCTTAATAGTTAGGTTTTTCAGTGGCAAGGACATCTGTGTCTGGACTAGATAAAACTATTACTGACGGATAATTCTTCACATACACTTATTTGATTAAGTTGTTTCAAACAATTTGTACATATTTTGTTGGCAGCTGAGTAGCTGTCTTATAACTCTTCTGTCGAATTCTGAGTTCAATTTTGATCTAAAGATTATTCTCGTATTAGCTCCGTATGGTTGTTTGTTCAAGCATAGTTCATGAGGTGCATGCATGCGTAGTTCATCGGGTTCAAAACTATCTCGTATTTAAAAAAAATATCTTCACGCAATTCCCTATACAGGGGTAGACAGAGGTCGAGTCTAGACAATTAAGTCCCTTCGACCCACCTTCCACCGAAGATGTTTTTGGGACAACGTGACAGGTGGTGAGCCCGTCGCCGTCTTTGTGTCCAAGCCAACGATATTCATACATAAGTTTTTGAAAAACCCATTGGTACGTGCCTAGCAACTGGGGATCGAACTCGGGTCTATTGACTCGAAATTCCGACCACTCAACCTCTCGGCTATCGTGACTTTTAATTTGAACTCGTATTTAAAGTTGAAGCAATTACACGTGTGTGCAAAATTTTATCAAAATTTATTGATTAGTTCTGTAGATTAGAGTAGACGGGCACGGACACGAAACTTGTATATAAAGATTAATTAAAAATTAATATAAAATTGTATTTAAATCGTCTTCGCTAATTCAAATTTATTATAATTTTGCTGCGAATGCTAAAGAGATTTATAATTATTCTGTTTAATAATTAATCTGCAAATTTTTATTTCATTTATTCCTTAAATGTTTTACTTTAAAAATGTATAGTAAATATTAACAATTTTTATAATATAATTTTTATATAAATTTCAAATTAAATTTAGTAATTTAGTTGCAAACCAGGGAACATCGTATAAGGATGCTGAGTTGAAGAGATACATCATGCCTTAATGGGTAGTAGTTAAGCAGTGATATGCCTTTTGTCGACAGAAACTGCCCGGAACATAAGATAAGAAGAGCTGAATTGTAGGCTGATTGTTTTCACCAACCTTCACCGACCGTACACCTTCCTAGTTATTGTTTACTTACTCCCTGAGTCATTCACTCGAAGTTATATCGCATTAACTAAGCACTCGTATGTGCACTAGTATGTAGGGATCGTGACACTTGGCGATCTGTTCTCTCTGGCTACCCCGTCAGGGATTGTGCGTGAAGATAAATAAAAAATAAATAAATATAAACTAAGCACTCGTAATTACGTTTTTCTACATTCAAAGTTGTAAAACAAATATTTTTGGCATCGCCTTCAAACTTTTCAGTAACTAGTACCTGTTAGAATATTTAATTTAAATTAATAACAAGTTTAGCTAAGAATGTTATTCTTTGCTTTTTGTCTCTTTTTTGACGGCGGTTAAATTAAAAAAAAGTACTGTTCACACGCTACACTTACACTGCTAGAAATAAATGAATTAAAAAATCAAATTTCAGGCTATAATTGTTTATTTAGTTGAATCTTTTTCTCTCTAATTTACGTCTAATTTACTTAAGTCAAAGAGGGAATATCTTAAGGGAAGGTTATTCGCAGGAAATATATAAAATAATTGCCATAAGAATATTGTGTTCCTTCCCTTAAATGTTGCGGCCAAAATTAACCTTCCAGAGCACGTTCTGTCGTCAGAGCGGTTAGTAAGCTGAGGGAAATATTAATATTGAATTAAATAAGAAAAATATTTATTAGCGAATTTCTGAGTTCCGATAATATTGAACCTATATATTAGAGGTTGTGTGGTTACTGCGTAAGAATTACCTTTCAGAAATATCAAACCGGCGATGGGTAGCAGCGTGCATTACGAGTGGTACTTCGTGCTTCTACTTCGTGAACCCTTCGTGGATCTACTTCGTGCTTCTTCTTTTTACTACTTTATAGGTACTGCGAGTTGCTTTAATCTTTATCATTAAATAAAACAATAAATCGTCACTACCTCTAATTATACGGTATCAATACCTTTATTGCCGGTGACGAAAACCAGGTGCGATGTTTCTGGTCTATAGACTTTATTTTTGTTACAATACTTCTGATTATGGAAAATTTTTGTTAGAGAAGTTATTTTCTGTAGTAATTTTTTTTGCAATTACCAATTAGTTTTATAAGCAAGTTTTATTTTCTTGAAGTCACGATAGCCAAGTAGTTGGGTGATCGGAATTTCGAGTCGAGAGCCCCGAGTTCGATCCCCAGGTGGGAGGCTCGTACGAATGGGTTTTTTAAAATAAAAAAACATATGTATGAATTTAATCGTTAGCTTGGATATAAAGACGACGACGGGCTCACCACCTGTCACATTTTCCACCGAAGATATCTCGGTGGAAAGTGGGTCAA
Source organism: Sericinus montela (assembly GCA_029286605.1). NCBI lineage: Eukaryota > Metazoa > Arthropoda > Insecta > Lepidoptera > Papilionidae > Sericinus > Sericinus montela. The sequence continues at coordinate 4,919,385 of JAGSMR010000050.1, forward strand.
AGTGACTTAATTGTCTAGACTAGACCTCTGTCTACCCCTGTATTGGGATTTGCATGAAGATTTTATTTTTTTGGGAATTAATTTAGGTTGCTCTCTAGACGTATTGTAATTGAAAATTCCACATTCAAAGGCGTAAATAAAGTGAACACCATAAAATTATTCCCATTCATGTATTAATGTGAGAATTCATGGAAAACGATTCGCTGACTAGTGACGGATTTGAGTCCTTATCTCGCGAGACACATTGATTGATACGGTTCTGATTGTAGCAGAATTCACGTTTTACCTTTTTCTATCAAACGAATGACTCATGCCTGACGTTACATTCAGCGTGGTTGTGCGAAAGATGCGATAATAAAACCTACTGACATAACACATACATGTAATAGTAATAGTCCACTGCTTTGCCTCCCGGGTAGGCAGAGGTCAAGACAATAAATTTTTATATTTTTAATTTTTTGAAAGTCACGATAGCCGAGTGGTTGGGTGGTTGGAACTTCGAGTCGAGAGACCCGAGTTCAATCCCCTGGTGGCAGGCTCGTACCAATGGGTTTTTTTTTTAAATTTATGTACGAATTACATTGTTGCATACGCGTAAGCATAAGCGTAAGTAAATTGCCACCTGTCATGTTGTCCCGTAAATATCGTCGGTGGAAGGTGGGTCGAAGGGACTTAATTGTCTATAATAGACCTCTGTCTACCCCTGTACTGGGAACTGCGTGAAGATATATATTTAACTATTATTTATTTATGGAGAGTTACGTTGGAACCAAAAATCAAGGACTACTATCATATTCACGTACAGTAAAAAATATAAGTATACAGCGCTAGTTTTATTTTTACGTAAACCGATTTTAAAATCTATAGGCAAAGTAATTATTTTAATACTTTATGAAGAGATATTTGTTTCTCTATGGACAGACAGGGATAAGCATAAAGCTCATTTCTATTGACCTTGTCCCGACCAGATGACAACTAGCTCACAGCTATCCGATTAAAAGCAAACAAAAGGAGCTAATGCTAATGAGTATTCATTAAGGCAGTAGATTTTGTAGCAATATATAAAGTAATTATTTTGTATTAATAGGGATTTGTTAGAATGTTAACCCCAGATACAGAAAGTGGTGGGTTATAAGATCAATGACTACGCCTGTGGTCGAATTGCGTACACATCGGTTTTAAAGGTGTCGTCTGAGGTCCCGGGCACAATCCCCTGACAGGTTAAATTAAAAAAAGCATTTTTTTATATCGAGGTCTATTTGTTTGTTCTATCTTTGTGTTACCTTTGTTGTTTCTGATTTCATAATTAAAGGGAATTGGCTATTTACTTTGGGACCAGAGGACTCTCCAGAGGAATCTCTGTAATTAAATTAATAGAAATTACAATCTGTGTAATTAATAATTAATTATAAACTATAATCTATATAATTGAATAATACTATAAGATAATTGGCAATAACTTTAATACTAAATAAATATCATTAAATTGATTGCCAACTGTTTTATAAGACTATGTGTCATTTGATTAATCGTCTTCTGTCGTCGGGTCAGTTATTCCAGAGTAGTGTGGCTTAACAGTGTATGAGTTATGTAGTATCTTCACGCCATTCCCAATACAGGTGCAGACAGAGCTCTAGAGAATTAAGTCCTTTCGACGTACCTTCTACCCTTCGATGGACTGTTTACTATTTCGGACAAGGTGACAGGTGGTGAGTTATATATATATATATATATATATATATATATATATATATATATATATATATATATATATATATATATATATATATATATATATATATATATATATATATATATATATATATATATATATATATATATATATATATATATATATATATATATATATATATATATATATATATATATATATATATATATATATATATATATATATATATATATATATATATATATATATATATATATATATATATATATATATATATATATATATATATATATATATATATATATATATATATATATATATATATATATATATATATATATATATATATATATATATATATATATATATATATATATATATATATATATATATATATATATATATATATATATATATATATATATATATATATATATATATATATATATATATATATATATATATATATATATATATATATATATATATATATATATATATATATATATATATATATATATATATATATATATATATATATATATATATATATATATATATATATATATATATATATATATATATATATATATATATATATATATATATATATATATATATATATATATATATATATATATATATATATATATATATATATATATATATATATATATATATATATATATATATATATATATATATATATATATATATATATATATATATATATATATATATATATATATATATATATATATATATATATATATATATATATATATATATATATATATATATATATATATATATATATATATATATATATATATATATATATATATATATATATATATATATATATATATATATATATATATATATATATATATATATATATATATATATATATATATATATATATATATATATATATATATATATATATATATATATATATATATATATATATATATATATATATATATATATATATATATATATATATATATATATATATATATATATATATATATATATATATATATATATATATATATATATATATATATATATATATATATATATATATATATATATATATATATATATATATATATATATATATATATATATATATATATATATATATATATATATATATATATATATATATATATATATATATATATATATATATATATATATATATATATATATATATATATATATATATATATATATATATATATATATATATATATATATATATATATATATATATATATATATATATATATATATATATATATATATATATATATATATATATATATATATATATATATATATATATATATATATATATATATATATATATATATATATATATATATATATATATATATATATATATATATATATATATATATATATATATATATATATATATATATATATATATATATATATATATATATATATATATATATATATATATATATATATATATATATATATATATATATATATATATATATATATATATATATATATATATATATATATATATATATATATATATATATATATATATATATATATATATATATATATATATATATATATATATATATATATATATATATATATATATATATATATATATATATATATATATATATATATATATATATATATATATATATATATATATATATTTCAAAGTTGACCGTTTGAGTCTCAATTTGCGCAAGGATTCATAACGTATATTGGAAAAGTATTATGCAAGTACAACAAACCCAATTTTAGAAGACTAACTGAATATCGAATTCGTTATATTATGGTAATTTAAAAGTTAGAAAGTTCGATAAAACTAACTACTCACTTAAAATAACTAAAGTTTAACTATTACCGCTTTAACTTTTTGAAGTATGTTATAATTCAATATAATTGGTAATAAATACAAGGAAGTAAAGATGTGTCACACGCATTTAAATACCACTTTGGTCTGTACCACACGTGGCAAATTCCTTTCTAATATTTTTTGAGATAGATTAGAGCAGAGAATGTTTGCAACACTGTTTCATTGTTTTGTTGACTTTACATATCATTAGAACTAATAGTGAATATGTGTACTGTGACTAGTAGTGGAATTTTCTACTATTATTAAGAAATTAAGAAGCATAAGCCTTAGAAGAAGAAAAGGATGGGCATTCGATCTGCATCGGTTGCGGTTCCCCACAGAAAGACTCTTGATCTCTGATCTCTTTAAAGTATAGTAAATAATGGATGTCGCCAAATCTTTAATCGATACGACTTAATTTTCTAGACTAGACCTCTGTTTACCTCTGTATTGGGAATTTCGTGAAGATATTTATATTTATTTATTTATTTATTTATTTTCTTTCAGTTATTATAATAATGTTTACACAACGAGATGGCATTTCGCCGTATCACTAATTGTTACTATGTCTCAATCAACCTAAAGGCCGCAAGTCTAAACCCGCGACGAACCCAGTATTGAGAAATAAATAAATAAATAAAATACATAAATAAATACATTTATAGATGGGAACTACATCACATACATTGCTTCGATCCCAATTTAAGAAGCTAAATTACTTGAGGTATGGGAATCATATACAACGAAGGCACCACTAACACCCAGATCCAAGAAAATTTAGATAAAGTGGTTTTTTCTACATTGAACCGTCCGGGAATCGAACCCGGGACCTCGAGATGGCGACACCTTGTAAGCGGGTGTTTACGCCACTCGTCCACGGATGTCGTTATATAAACAATTTGTTTGAAAAAATCAACATCAGATAACAGCTATCTCAAACTCTTTGAGTAATTATAACGCTAAATCAATTAATCCCAGGTATCGAATTCTCTTTACTAAAATTGAGGCCAGAGAGGAACGAGATGCTTAAAATAGCTTACAATATTTTATGAAAAATGTTTTTGAAAATCAAAAAGTTGGTCAAAGCTTAACATTATAGGATCGAGAGGTTCTTATTTTTTAATGAATAAAGTTCGTACGGTGTGTTTTGGGCGTGGAAAATAATTAAATCGATATTTATGTTGGATTTTCGGAATAATGGCATTGAAATATTAACAGATTTATATTCTCATAGATTATAAATATATTTGTTAATGCGCCGTACAAGTAATCTCGTTTTTTCTTTCTTTATTTAATATCTTTGTAATTTTACAACGCACTTGTCTTGTACTGTGCTTGTTTCTTTCAATGTTTAGAGCTTATAGCCGTCTTAGTATCCATGCTAACAGAACAAATTACTTATATATATATATATATATATATATATGTATATATATATATGTATATATATATATATTTCAAAGTTGACCGTTTGAGTCTCAATTTGCGCAAGGATTCATAACGTATATTGGAAAAGTATTATGCAAGTACAACAAACCCAATTTTAGAAGACTAACTGAATATCGAATTCGTTATATTATGGTAATTTAAAAGTTAGAAAGTTCGATAAAACTAACTACTCACTTAAAATAACTAAAGTTTAACTATTACCGCTTTAACTTTTTGAAGTATGTTATAATTCAATATAATTGGTAATAAATACAAGGAAGTAAAGATGTGTCACACGCATTTAAATACCACTTTGGTCTGTACCACACGTGGCAAATTCCTTTCTAATATTTTTTGAGATAGATTAGAGCAGAGAATGTTTGCAACACTGTTTCATTGTTTTGTTGACTTTACATATCATTAGAACTAATAGTGAATATGTGTACTGTGACTAGTAGTGGAATTTTCTACTATTATTAAGAAATTAAGAAGCATAAGCCTTAGAAGAAGAAAAGGATGGGCATTCGATCTGCATCGGTTGCGGTTCCCCACAGAAAGACTCTTGATCTCTGATCTCTTTAAAGTATAGTAAATAATGGATGTCGCCAAATCTTTAATCGATACGACTTAATTTTCTAGTCCTCTGTCTACCCCTCCATTGGGAATGGCGTATAATATAAATAAGATATTTATATTTATTTATTTATTTATTTATTTATTTATTTATTTATTTATTTATTTATTTATTTATTTATTTATTTATTTATTTATTTATTTATTTATTTATTTATTTATTTATTTATTTATTTATTTATTTATTTATTTATTTATTTATTTATTTATTTATTTATTTATTTATTTATTTATTTATTTATTTATTTATTTATTTATTTATTTATTTATTTATTTATTTATTTATTTATTTATTTATTTATTTATTTATTTATTTATTTATTTATTTATTTATTTATTTATTTATTTATTTATTTATTTATTTATTTATTTATTTATTTATTTATTTATTTATTTATTTATTTATTTATTTATTTATTTATTTATTTATTTATTTATTTATTTATTTATTTATTTATTTATTTATTTATTTATTTATTTATTTATTTATTTATTTATTTATTTATTTATTTATTTATTTATTTATTTATTTATTTATTTATTTATTTATTTATTTATTTATTTATTTATTTATTTATTTATTTATTTATTTATTTATTTATTTATTTATTTATTTATTTATTTATTTATTTATTTATTTATTTATTTATTTATTTATTTATTTATTTATTTATTTATTTATTTATTTATTTATTTATTTATTTATTTATTTATTTATTTATTTATTTATTTATTTATTTATTTATTTATTTATTTATTTATTTATTTATTTATTTATTTATTTATTTATTTATTTATTTATTTATTTATTTATTTATTTATTTATTTATTTATTTATTTATTTATTTATTTATTTATTTATTTATTTATTTATTTATTTATTTATTTATTTATTTATTTATTTATTTATTTATTTATTTATTTATTTATTTATTTATTTATTTATTTATTTATTTATTTATTTATTTATTTATTTATTTATTTATTTTCTTTCAGTTATTATAATAATGCTTTGTGAGATGGCATTTCGCCGTATCACTAATTGTTACTATGTCTCAATCAACCCTAAGGCGCAGTCTAAACCCGACAAACCCAGTATTGAAATAAATAAATAAATAAATAAATAAATAAATAAATAAATAAATAAATAAATAAATAAATAAATAAATAAATAAATAAATAAATAAATAAATAAATAAATAAATAAATAAATAAATAAATAAATAAATAAATAAATAAATAAATAAATAAATAAATAAATAAATAAATAAATAAATAAATAAATAAATAAATAAATAAATAAATAAATAAATAAATAAATAAATAAATAAATAAATAAATAAATAAATAAATAAATAAATAAATAAATAAATAAATAAATAAATAAATAAATAAATAAATAAATAAATAAATAAATAAATAAATAAATAAATAAATAAATAAATAAATAAATAAATAAATAAATAAATAAATAAATAAATAAATAAATAAATAAATAAATAAATAAATAAATAAATAAATAAATAAATAAATAAATAAATAAATAAATAAATAAATAAATAAATAAATAAATAAATAAATAAATAAATAAATAAATATTTATGTTGGATTTTCGGAATAATGGCATTGAAATATTAACAGATTTATATTCTCATAGATTATAAATATATTTGTTAATGCGCCGTACAAGTAATCTCGTTTTTCTTTCTTTATTTAATATCTTTGTAATTTTACAACGCACTTGTCTTGTACTGTGTGACTGCTCAATGTTTAGAGCTTATGGCCGTCTTAGTATCCATGCTAACAGAACAAATTACTTATATATATATATATATATATATATATATATATATATATATATATATATATATATATATATATATATATATATATATATATATATATATATATATATATATATATATATATATATATATATATATATATATATATATATATATATATATATATATATATATATATATATATATATATATATATATATATATATATATATATATATATATATATATATATATATATATATATATATATATATATATATATATATATATATATATATATATATTTCAAGTTGACCGTTTGAGTCTCAATTTGCGCAAGGATTCATAACGTATATTGGACAAGTGTTATGCAAATACAACAAACCCAATTTAGAAGACTATTTGAATATCGAATTCGTTATATTATGGTAATTTAAAAGTTTGAAAGTTCGATAAAACTAACTACTCACTTAAAATAACTAAAGTTTAACTATTACCGCTTTAACTTTTTGAAGTATGTTATAATTCAATATAATTGGTAATAAATACAAGGAAGTAAAGATGTGTCACACGCATTTAAAGACCACTTTGGTCTGTACCACACGTGGCAAATTCCTTTCTAATATTTTTTGAGATAGATTAGAGCAGAGAATGTTTGCAACACTGTTTCATTGTTTTGTTGACTTTACATATCATTAGAACTAATAGTGAATATGTGTACTGTGACTAGTAGTGGAATTTTCTACTATTATTAAGAAATTAAGAAGCATAAGCCTTAGAAGAAGAAAAGGATGGGCATTCGATCTGCATCGGTTGCGGTTCCCCACAGAAAGACTCTTGATCTCTGATCTCTTTAAAGTATAGTAAATAATGGATGTCGCCAAATCTTTAATCGATACGACTTAATTTTCTAGTCCTCTGTCTACCCCTCCATTGGGAATGGCGTATAATATAAATAAGATATTTATGAGTAGGTGAAGTTTGGTATTAAAAATATAAGCTTTAAATATTGTGCTATAAAGGCCTTCTTTTGGAGACGAGCGGTTCTGACTGCAGACATACTGACACCTGAAGTACATGCAAGAAGTTATTTTTCATCGACAGATAAAAATATGCAACGGTAGTCTTAAGGATCTTGGTGATGTCGTCTGCTTTCCAGAGCTCGCATCAGTCGTTGCAGAGGCGGTCGGTTGTGCAGTAGAAAACATATGAGCAGGCAGTTACGTTTGTGACGTAAAGTAAATTTTATACTTAGTATCTGTTTTACTCCCACCTGTGTGCAAACCACCCCGTTTCTAATTTAATATTAATCTCCTCCAGCAAAAGGTTTACCTTGAGAAGATCGCAGTTTAGCAATAAGGTCGCCTATTTGTTCATTCAGTATCATTTGTATAAAGTATCAGTTCTTATAAATATGTGTAAAAATAAAATTGTAATAAATACATTTCTAATAATCAAGAGTTATGAATATTCATTAAATTAATTTCACCTTTCGGTAGTCATTCCAAATCGTATCACTAATACGGTAGATAAACGCATATTGAAAAAGATCGACTAACACACTACGGAAAAGGGTCTAATGCAATTTTTACGATCACGGAATATGATAGGATCTCAGTAAACACTTCAGTGAAAGCATTTTCCTATACCCTTCTTCCTCAGGTGCGTAAAAATTTTTATTATAGAAAAGGGATGTGATTTTAACATTGCAAAGGGTTCCACCGTATTATCTTTTGACTAAAGTATTAAGTAGTAAAATACATAGAAATTATGTTCAGTAAATGATTGAATACACAATTTTTTGTACATACATATATACATAGATAGAGGCAATATCACGTAAATTGCTCTGATTCCTTATTATGAAGCTATATAGAATCGAAACAACAAAGGTACCTCATAAACCCGAAAATATCTAGTAAAAGTGTTTTCTCCTTTAATTAGACCGGGAATCGAACCTAAAAATTCAGCGTTGCTGATACCATGAAAAGTCCACGGAGGTCGATTATAATGTGAATGGCACAGAAGTACATAAATTTCATTAGAACTAGATGTCTACAATATTCAAATTCAAGTCTAGTGATTCGATTACAGATTCACCTGACGACTCGACTGTTCGTCCATTATCTTCATGCCATTCCCAATATTGGGGTAGACAGAGGTTCAGATAAATACTTTACTACTTATACTTTACTACTTTTGACCCATCTTTGACTGAAGACTATTTTTATGACAAAGTGACTCATGGGTAGCCGTTGCCATCTTTTATAAAATGCTCATTGGTATGAGCCTGATACCAACTGTTGATCGAACTCGGGTCTGTTGCTTCGAATAACGATAACCTAAACAATCGGCTATCGCCTAAAGTAACGACTTTAACGTGGACGTGGTTATAACGTACAAAATCTGAATGCCATCCATGGCAATCAAGCCACTAACTCATTTCATCGTATATCATTATCGATGATTGTGCAAAACAGATCATGAGAAAATCGAAATCGGAAAAAACCCAAGGGGCCTCTATTTTAGCTAGCGTTCTACAAGGCTCACATATTAACCCAGGCCAAATTGATCTATTAGTGTAGCAGCTAAATCCGTCGCTTGATTAGAATAATATATTTTAGGCACAGGTTTAAAATTTAATTAATATTATATAATTATTTAATAATTTAGTCTCAAATTCAAATATAGTATGTTACCTTATACTTACCTATTCGTTACCGAACCCTAGAAATTAATCAAACTCATGATTTGGATCTCTCAGACACAAAGATTCTGTATGTTTATTGGGTATATGAAAAGTTTCTTTAAATTAGATACAAGAGATTTTTTAGAAATAATATAATATAAAGAAGCAAATCTAGTTTCTAAACTTAGATGAACTTTCACAGGTTCTAATTTTCAGTCTTTTTTGGTTGATCGAGAATCAAACATGCAAACATCAAATTAATGAGATGTTTATATGAATTCTATTTATTAAATCCTCTTAAGATGAGATGTAAATTTGGCTGTGTTCATTTAAAAGCTTTTAAACCATGACCTGTTCCCCACGACGAGAGAGAAACGCAGCCGCGGGCGCGGGCGTGGAAGAGCAGTGACAAAATAAAAATTTTCCTTGATGTGTGAAGAATAGAAAAGGCATAAAAATAATCAATTTACGGTTAAGTGATTTTTTCTCTCTGGCTACCCCAGTATGGGAATTATGTGAAGGTGTAATCGTTTTAGATTAATCTAGTAATGTGTCCAAAATACTAAACACTCATTACGTCAATCAGTCGTAAATTAGCTTACCCCGTGCCTGTGCAACTGAATTTAGGACTTTTACGTAATTTTACTACGTATTTTTTTGTAAACATACTTTTTCCAATACTGTGATAAATAATATAAACATACGTCGAGACAATTAATTCCTTTGGACTCATTTTCCAACGAGGAATATTTGGGACAACATGACAGGTGTTGAGCCTATAACCGTCTGAGTGTCTGTGCTAACAGAACAATTTACTTATATATATACCTACTAAGATAAATAAATATGTTTCTCGTCCTATATACCCATAACCAATCGGCTGTCGTAACTCAAGTCACGACAGCCGATTGGTTATGTGATTGAAATTCGAGTCAAGAGACCCGAGTTCCGATCCCCAGGGGGCAGGCTCGTACCAATAGGTTTTTCCAAAAACTCATGTACGAATTATATTGTTGGCTTGGACATAAAGATGGCGACGGGCTCACTACCTGTCACGTTGTCCAGAAAATATCTTCGGTGGAAGGTGGGTCGAAGAGACATAATTTTCTAGACTAGACCTCTGTCTACCCCTGTTATTGGGAATTGCGTGAAGATATTTTCTTTTCTTTTTAACTTCGAAGACAAAGTCACTAAAAGCTAAACGTTACGATCGTCAAAATTATATGGTAATTAGAAACTAAACAGTAATTACAAAATAAAAAAAATAGAATCATTAAAAATATTAAGCACTAAAATAAATAAAATAAAACTATTTCCACTATTATATTATTTTGGCGACAGAAATATCTCCGATTTACATCGGAGATATTAATATTTATTATTGTTGAGAGAGAGAGGCGTTACTCAGTTTAATAGAAGTCATCTGATTGTTCGACTTTTACTTCTTGTTTGCGTGTACAAGTCATGTGTTTTCTTTCTTTATCTAACATCGTTGTAATTTAACAACGCGTTTGTCTTGTAATGTACTTGTGTCTTTCAATGTATTTTAGAATACTGAGTATGATGGCTTAAAACCAGGAGCAACCTGTTCTAATTTTTCTTTATCTTGACCTCATCTTCGGTCCACAAATATATTTTAAAAATTATGTTCAATTACTAGGGTCTCTCTTACCCTAGTCTAGACTATAAAGTCCTTTCGATTCACTTTCCAACGAGGAATATTTGGGACAACATGACAGGTGTTGAGCCTATAACCGTCTGAGTGTCTGTGCTAACAGAACAATTTACTTATATATATACCTACTAAGATAAATAAATATATTTCTCGTCCTATATACCCATAACCAATCGGCTGTCGTAACTCAAGTCACGACAGCCGATTGGTTATGTGATTGAAATTCGAGTCAAGAGACCCGAGTTGATCCCTAAGTGGCAGGCTCGTACCAATAGGTTTTCAAAAACTCATGTACGAATTATATTGTTGGCTTGGACATAAAGATGGCGACGGGCTCTCTACCTGTCACGTTGTCCAGAAAATATCTTCGGTGGAAGGTGGGTCGAAGGGACATAATTTTCTAGACTAGACCTCTGTCTACCCTGTTATTGGGAATTGCGTGAAGATATTTTCTTTTCTTTTAACTTCGAAGACAAAGTCACTAAAAGCTAAACGTTACGATCGTCAAAATTATATGGTAATTAGAAACTAAACAGTAATTACAAAATAAAAATAGAATCATTAAAATATTAAGCACTAAAATAAATAAAATAAAACTATTTCCACTATTATATTATTTTGGCGACGGAAATATCTCCGATTTACATCGGAGATATTAATATTATTATTGTTGAGAGAGGCGTTACTCAGTTTAATAGAAGTCATCTGATTGTTCGACTTTTACTTCTTGTTTGCGTGTACAAGTCATGTGTTTTCTTTTCTTTATCTAACATCGTTGTAATTTAACAACGCGTTTGTCTTGTAATGTACTTGTGTCTTTCAATGTATTTTAGAATACTGAGTATGATGGCTTAAAACCAGGAGCAACCTGTTCTAATTTTTCTTTATCTTGACCTCATCTTCGGTCCACAAATATATTTTAAAAATTATGTTCAATTACTAGAGTCTCTCTTACCCTAGTCTAGACTATAAAGTCCTTTCGATTCACTTTCCAACGAGGAATATTTGGGACAACATGACAGGTGTTGAGCCTATAACCGTCTTTTGCGCTGCTAACTCTGGAACGATTAGATTACATAGATAAATATTCTTATGGACAACTACAATTTGGGTAAAGAAAATATATATACATCACACAAATGTTTACCTCTAGCGGGATTCTTATCCTCAAACCTTATCTTTGAAATTATAAGTCACGATAGCCGAGTGGTTGGGAGGTCAAAATTTCGTGTCGACAGACCCGAGTTCCGATCCCCAGGGGGCAGGCTCGTACCAATAGGTTTTTCAAAAAACTCATGTACGAATTATATTGTTGGCTTGGACATAAAGATGGCGACGGGCTCACTACCTGTCACGTTGTCCAGAAAATATCTTCGGTGGAAGGTGGGTCGAAGAGACATAATTTTCTAGACTAGACCTCTGTCTACCCCTGTTATTGGGAATTGCGTGAAGATATTTTCTTTTCTTTTTAACTTCGAAGACAAAGTCACTAAAAGCTAAACGTTACGATCGTCAAAATTATATGGTAATTAGAAACTAAACAGTAATTACAAAATAAAAAAATAGAATCATTAAAAATATTAAGCACTAAAATAAATAAAATAAAACTATTTCCACTATTATATTATTTTGGCGACAGAAATATCTCCGATTTACATCGGAGATATTAATATTATTATTGTTGAGAGAGAGGCGTTACTCAGTTTAATAGAAGTCATCTGATTGTTCGACTTTTACTTCTTGTTTGCGTGTACAAGTCATGTGTTTTCTTTCTTTATCTAACATCGTTGTAATTTAACAACGCGTTTGTCTTGTAATGTACTTGTGTCTTTCAATGTATTTTAGAATACTGAGTATGATGGCTTAAAACCAGGAGCAACCTGTTCTAATTTTTCTTTATCTTGACCTCATCTTCGGTCCACAAATATATTTTAAAAATTATGTTCAATTACTAGGGTCTCTCTTACCCTAGTCTAGACTATAAAGTCCTTTCGATTCACTTTCCAACGAGGAATATTTGGGACAACATGACAGGTGTTGAGCCTATAACCGTCTGAGTGTCTGTGCTAACAGAACAATTTACTTATATATATACCTACTAAGATAAATAAATATATTTCTCGTCCTATATACCCATAACCAATCGGCTGTCGTAACTCAAGTCACGACAGCCGATTGGTTATGTGATTGAAATTCGAGTCAAGAGACCCGAGTTGATCCCTAAGTGGCAGGCTCGTACCGGTTTTTTTGTTAACTTTTGTACGATTTATATCGTTGGCATAAAGACGGCAACGGACTCACCACCTGTCACCTTGTCCCAAATATGGTGGAAAGTGAACAGTTCATCGAAGGGTAGAAGGGGCGTCGGAGGGACTTAATTCTCTAGAACTCTGTCTGCACCTGTATTGTTAATGGCGTGAAGATACTATATAACTCATACACTGCTAAGTCACACTACTCTGCAATAACTGACCCGACGACGTAAGACGAGCGTCCTGTAAGTGCATTTTTAAAAGAAAATTGAATTAAAGATAATTTTTGAAGCCACCAGATGTTACATTCAAAAGTGTGTATGTATGTATGTATGATAAATAAAAATAATTTATCTATTAAATAAATAAGAAGTTACGATAGCCGAGTCGTTGGGTGGTCGGAATTTCGAGTCGAGAGACCCGAGTTCGATCCCCAGGTGGCAGTACCGATGAGTTTTTCAAAAACTTATGTACAAATTTCATCGATGGCTTGGACATAGAGATTACCCCTGTGTTGGGAATTGCGTGAAGATATTTATTATTCATTTATTTAATAAATAATAATAAATAAATAAATAAATATCTTCACGCAATTCCCAATACAGGGGTAGACAGAGGTCAAGTCCAGACAATTAAGTCCCTTTCACCGACCTTCCACCGAAGATATTTTCGGGACAACGTGACGGGTGGTGAGCCCGTCGCCGTCTTTATGTCCAAGCCAACGATGTAATACGTACATAAGTTTTCGAAAAGTCCATTGGTATGAGCCACCTGGGAATCGAACTCATGACTCCAAATTCCGACCACCGGTCCTCTCGGCTATCGTGACTATAACTAAATATACAAAAAAGACAAGAAAAAGATAATGGACAGTTTGTATGTGTAGATAGACGTAACAAAATTACGTTGAAAAGCTAAACGAACTTGAACTATATAATAACACCGATTAATATTTAAACTTCTGAATCACCATATTATAATGATTAAAATTTTCAAACAGTTCTCGAAACTTTGAAGCAATTACATTTGCGTAATGCTTTTACAATGTGAATATCACTACTAGAGAAAATTTAGACATAAACAAAACTTTTAATGTTCTGATAAGTATCTTAAGTTGTCTGTGGTTGGTACATTAACAAGTTGCATCCGCATTTAAAAAGTTTGAACTTCATATAGTATTTTCTGTCCAGCATTTTTATCAATATCGCAGGGGCTTCTGTACAGAAGTCCCTGCACCCTGCACTATGTACTGCACAGAGAATGAACGGGCAGTGTTGAACAAACAATGACTAATCATACAATTTAATAATTCTATATATTTGACATTGGTCAATTTTAAATCCTACATTTTATTACACCAAACACAAATTTCTACGCCATTAATGGCAAAATGTGTGAGACTATTATGGCATAATTGACAAGACTGTAACCACCACTTTTTGACGTGAACCATAAAAATGTCGAAGGATTTCAAAGTTGACCGTTTGAGTCTTAATTTGCGCAAGGTTTCATAACGTATATTGGAAAAGTATTATGCAAACACAACAAACTCAATTTGGAAGACTATTTGAATATGGAATTCGTTATATTATGGTAATTTAAAAGTTTCAAAGTTCGGTAAAACTAACTACTCACTTAAAATAACTAAAGTTTAATTGTTACCACTTTAACTTTTTGAAGTATGTTATGATTCAATATAATTGGTAATAAATATAAGGAAGTAAAGGTGTGCACACGCATTTAAAGGCCTTTTCGGTATGTAAATGCCCACTGGTGGGCAAATTCTTTTCTCATATTCTTTGAGATAGATTAGAGCAGGGGACGTTTGCAAGGCTGGTTCATTGTTATTCGCGGACTTTACACATCATTAGAATATGTAAGTTACGATAGCGGAGTGGTTGGGTAGTTGGAATTCGAGTCCAGAGTTCGATCCCCAGGTGGCAGGCTCGTACCAATGGGATGATGATTATTTCACTTGCATGCGTTTTTCAAAAACTTATGTACGCATTATATCATTGGCTTTGACATAAAGACGGTGACGGGCTCACCACCTGTCACGTTGTCCCGAAAATATCTTCGGTGGAAGGTGGGACAAACGGACTTAATTGTCTAGACTTGACCTCTGTCTACCCCTGTATTGGGAATTGCGTGAAGATAAGATGAGATGTAAATTTGGTTGTGTACATTTAAAAGCATATAAACTATGACCTGTTCCCCACGACGAGAGTGAAACGCAGCCGCGTGCGCGGGCGTGGAAGCGCAGCGACAAAATAAAAATTTTCCTTGATGTGTGAAGAATAGAAAAGGCATAAAAATAATCAATTTACGGTTAAGCGATTTTTTTCTTTAATCAATTTTACGGTTAAGCGATTTTTGATGTGAAACATCTATAGCCGCAGGCGACGCATGCCGAGGCTATACAAAGGTATACTAATTTACACCCAATCACCTGAGAATTAAGGTTTATAATTAAACGCTGAAATCACTTTTTTATATTTAATTAATTATATTCATATTATTCATATTAGTGACTATGTAAATTATATTAAGATTTAATTTTTACATGAAAGATCATTTCCTTATAGTCAAAAAGGTTCAATAATTTTTAAAACGAATAAATATAAACTACCATTAAAATTAGCTGGAGATTTTAATGTAAATTTGCAAGAGCTGAATCAATGCCATTAATGACATATCTTCAAAAAGAATTTCAATTGCAAATCAACAACAATCCAAAAGAATCTACTACCAAATATGGAACAACTATAGATGCTGTAATTGTGAGTTATCTTGATAATGTTTCATCCAATACTTTTGTAACGTAATAAATAAATATATAAATATCTTCACGCAATTCCCAATACAGGGGAAGACAGAGTTTAAGTCTAGACAATTAAGTCCCTATGACCCACCTTCCACCGAAGATATTTTCGGGACAACGGGACTTTATTTTCAAATTCCGGGCGAGTTAATGTAGAAAAATCACTTTCTCTGTTTTTTAATGTTCTTAGTAACTCCGTTGTTTTCTATTCCGTTATACAAGCTTGACAAATAGTTAGCTACTCACTCAGTACGTATTTATTTAATTATTTTAGAACTTCCTCGTCGACACTGACGAAAAAATTCTGGTATGCGTAATTCAAGCGAAGATACCTGAGTTCGATATTAAATTTGTAGGCTCGTACCAAAGGGTTTATGAAAAAAAAAAAAAACTACTACACGTACTATTTATATTGTAGGCTTGGACCTATATCCAAGAGACCTATGTCCGAGAGACGGCGACACGCTCTGTCATGTTGGGTCGAAAGGACTTAATCTAGATCTAGACCCTCTAACTATACCAGTATGGAGATCCCTGATTGGCGCGCAGATATTTTTTAATAAAATTTTTTCGTTATGCGAGGGCCTCGCTAGACTGTTCTTTCTCAAAATATACCAATTGCTTTTGTAAACACTAACAAATGGCATAAGATTAAATTGTAAGTAACAGGAAGTACTTATTTAGTATCTATTTATTTACATTACGTATTTATTTATTTACATTAATTTCACCGTATTCAGCGCCACGTGTTATAAAATAAATAAATTTATAAATATCTTCACGCAATTCCCAATACAGGGGTAGACAGAGGTCTAGTCTAAACAATTAAGTCGCTTCGACCCACCTTCCACTGAAGATATTTTCGGGACAAAGTGACAGGTGGTGAGCCCGTCGCCATCTTTATTTTCAAGACAACGATTTCGTTCTTACATAAGTTTTTGAAAAACCTATTGGTACGGGCCTGCCACCTGGGAATCGAACTCGGGTCCCTCGACTCGAAATTCCGACCACCTAACCAATCGGCTAGCGCCACGTGATAGGTGTCTTAAAAAGCGACCAAGGGAAGCCAAGGGAGAAAAGTCTTACAAATTTCAATTTGTAAGATCATTCCTTTAGATGGCTATCGAATGTCAAGTGAATAAATGACTTGATTTAAAAAAATCATCTTGCAAATACCAGACCGAAATTCTACGGTCCGTTTACGGGAAGCAAGATCCAAGGTATAAACTGCATTCCTTCATATTAACGCTTTTAACTGTAGTTTGTTTATAATCGTGTCAATTAACCCTTTATACTAACTCTATCAAAATCATAATAATCAGTCGAGTTCAGTCGAGGCGCTCGACCGAATTCCTTTCTACGCTACAATCAACTCAGTTAAAGGTTAATTCGTAATTCAGCAGCAACTACGTGTCGGTGACTTGATAAATGGCCACACTACAGAGAATATTTTAAATGTAAAATGTTGACAATGTAAATCCTTTACACAAATCGAAAGGAACAAGGAAGTATGTCAAACTTCACGCCATTTCCAATACAGGAGTAGAGGTTACCAGGAGTAGAGGAACCTAGACCCGACCAGACATATTTTTGAGTTAACATTGGAATCTTGTTTCCGTTTTAATGTCCAATCCAACCAACAATATGAATCGTGCATAAGTTTTTTGAAAAAACCCATTTGGCTTCCACCTGGGGATAGAACTAGGTCTCCTGTCTCGTCAATAACTCGGCTATCGTGTATTCACGTAGAACATTTGCTGACGCTAATCTCGCTGGAACTATTTACACACATAGGCCTCCATCGTAAGGAGGATTTGCCATAATTTCTTTTTAAATAAAACAATAAAGAACAGTACTACTGAAGTAAAATATATTGAGTTGTCTTCGTAAGGTTTGTTTTTTTTTTCATTTTATTTCGCAGTAATCTTCTGATTGTTGTACCAATTAAAACGAGCGACATAAAGCACGATATCACTGTTTCATGTTCTTAATGAAATAAAAATATTAATTAACTTTTGTGCAGCCTGGAGCTGTGTTCTATAAAAAAGAGAAAAATTTGAGTCCCTGAAATAACGCCATCACTTTTTAACAAGAAATTCTGTCTCTTTTTCCTGCGACTTGAACAGAATAGTGGATTGTTACATTTTATTATTAATAGTAATGAATGAAGTACCGCATATATAGATTAATAGACGATTTTAGGATTTAACTTTAAGAGGAACTCTGATCCTAAAATAAGTAGCATTTTAATAACCCACTTGTGTTGTGGAATTGGAAACAATGTAGGTATCAAAAACAGACAGACCCGAGGCAATGCAGAAAAAGTGGTTGCCTACATTTGCCAGTCCGGGAATCGAACCCAACCTTAGAGCTGGCGACACCATGGAAACCAGTATATACGGTACTCATCACGGAGTCACGATAGCCGAGTGGTTGGGCCAGGTGGCAGTACCAATGAGTTTTTCAAAAACTTATGTACGAATTTCATCGTTGGCTTGGACATAAAGACGGCGACGAGCTCACCACCTGTCACGTTGTCCCGAAAATATCTTCGGTGTAAGGTGGGTCAAAGGGACTTAATTTTCTAGACTAGACCTCTGTCTAACCCTGTATTGGGAATTGCGTGAAGATATTTAATTTAATTCATCACGGAGGTCATCATTTTAATATCGTATCAAGGCTTATCCAAATTTTCATATGAATAAATGATTCGAATAAACGTTGCGTAGATGTCTGGTATTAATTACTATTTCAGAATAAGGCCTACCGGTCGATTAGCACAGACAATACATTTTTATATGATAAAGACTTTTAACTTAACTTTTTTTTATGTTAACATTTCTCGACACTGTGTTTTGCTATTGTCATTCTAAGGCACCTGCTCATAGCCCTACGGTAAGAAAATAGAAAAAGGTGCGATATTTTGAACCGTTACCATACGGCCTACTAACGTTAGAACCACAATAGATTTATTATTGTAGGATAATGTCGGTACTTGTGATATGAAAGATTTAATACTGTATAATAATAGTCGAGACAATTGAGTCTCTTCGACCCACCTTTCATTTTTACAAGACGACAGACAAGAAGACATTTTTAGGGACATAGTGACAGACGGTTTGTGCAAAATGAACGATGTAAATCGTACATAAGTTTCTAAAAAACCCACGGATATGATACCCATGAATACAATAAATCCATGGGGATATAGTATACCTGGGGATAGAACACGGGTCTCTCGACTCGAATTCCTACACCCAACCACTCGGCTATCGTGACTGACTTTGTTGTTTTGTGTCATATAATTTAATATGAAGTTACAACCTCATAAAGTTAAATAAAGATACCTCTAGATAAAACATAATCTTGAATTATTCATAAGAATGCCCACTTTAAGTCGACGTAACAAATATGAACGTAACTTTCTAAGCGAAGCAAATAAACAGTATTAAAATGCATGAAAACATTTCTCATTTATATCTACGACATTTTCTGCTGGGTGTTATTTAATGGTGGAATATCATTACGATTTTTCAGTTATAGCAGAGGGGTCATAAATCATACGTGATGGTCAGACGTTCTCATTTAAATTTTATAAAGTTAGTTGTAACACACTCGTGCCTGATGGGGCATTGCTTGCGTTATACACAAGTTTTCAAGTATTTAAGTCCCCATTAACTCATTAGTAGTTTACATATAATATATATAGTTACGGTACTTACTTTTCTTATATATTCACGTCATCTATACCAATACAATATCTCCCATACAGGAATGAAGTTCATTCGACCTACCGATGCATGTTTGGTGATGCATGACAACGTGACTGGTGGTGAGCCAGCCCATCGCCGTCTTAATTAACAAGCTGATGGTACAATAAACACATATATCTATATATTTACAATATTCTTCATACATATAAACGCCGGTGATCCGAGAACCAACATACTTATTCATCACACAAATGTTTGGCCAAAGAGGGATTCGAACCCGCAACCCTTAACTTCCATGGCAAGGTTACTACCAACTCGGCTTTTTTGGTTGATGTTTTTCTTTTTTGGTTAAAATTTATAATACACTATGGGTGGGAAAAAGCGATATAAACTTTAACGCTTTTTTAATTAGTGCCTCTAGTTTAATGTCCACAAACATATAGTTGTGGCTAATAATGTTAAAAATGCTAAAAGCCAGCAGCTAAACAAATAACAGTCTAGACTTGTTTGTTGAAGTTGGTAGACTAATTTAAATTTTATTAGCTTACAGGTTGTGTTTGGTTAACGGTATAAATGCTTATTCTGGTTATTTTTTTAACGTTGGTTTACACAAACACCCAGAATCGAGAAAATGTAGATAAGTTATTTTCTAGCAATCTTGATAGGATCACCGTCAGGAAATCGAATCAGGACAGAGCAGCTGGCAACAACTAGAAAATCGGTGTGTACATCATTCGATGTGTGTATCCGGAACTACGTGATAGGCGGTGATACTGTCGCCGTCATAGCTTCCAAGCCAACATATATGCACAAATCGTATGTAACTTCAAAAAAACTAATTCTTACCTTTCTAATCAGCATAGAATTTCAGCCTCCTATTTTGAACTTCGGTCTGCAAACCGAGTGGTTTAGGAAATAGAAAATGTATATTTTTCTATTTTAACATTACATACGCACATTTATTTGCATTTCAATTCAAAGTATATTTCAAAGAAAGATCACATTTTTTATATTATTGCAAAGTTTACTATTATTATAGACTATCCGATAACCGAGTGGGTAGTGCTCTGATTTCGAAGCTAAGGGTTGCGGATTCGAATCACGCCGGGGGTAAATATTTATTTGATAAATATGCATGTTTGTACTCGAGTCATGGGTGTTTATATTTTTGTAGACATATTTATCTAGGTAAATATGGATATAATAACGTTGAATTTTTATCTTGGATAACAAGATGGCGACCTGTCACATTGTACCAAAAAGCTTCGCTTAAAAGTGGCTCGAAAAGACATCATAGACGTCTGCCTACACCAGTATGGGTAATTACTATTATAAGAATTATGTAATTTTAATTTATTACATGAATATATTTATAAAGTTAAATTAATAATGTCGCAGGCAATAAAAGGAGGAAAACATTTGTTATCAAAAATCGACCAAAAGCCGTTCTTTCTCGCTGACTTGGGCGCTTAAATTTTTCCAAAGCTATGTCCGTAGATAAGGAAGGGGGAAGCTATCATTTTCATGCAAGGACAAATTTGTACGGCTAGTCGACTCCCGCTTTTCGCGTAGAGTGGTTGCGTCAAAATCTTTAGGATTCGCAACGGAATAAAAAAAACATAACCCTTTACGTTTACATTGTGTTGTGTATGAAAGGTTACGGTTTAAAGAACTTTCGGTAATATGTATTTCATAGTGCAGCAGACGCGTAACATTTAAAAAGAGTGTGTTTGCTTTTCTCTACAGATTTGTTGCACTGTGATTTGTTTATTTTTGTGTACCAGCGTAAATTAGGCACGCCGAGCTCGTCGTTATTAGGTAAGTGTTGCTCTTAATCCTCTTTTAATTTGTTACTTGGTATGGTGATATAGACCCAGTACAATTTATATTAGTTATCAGCCGTGAAAATCCAATGAAAAAATAACTACATCACCATCAAGAAATTATTATGTGACGTGATGGTATGAGGCTTAAGAATATGCCCCCCCCCCACCTTTTTTCTCGTAGTTGACTAAGAGAAAGCCTAGACAACTACAATGGCTACTGACCGATATGGTGGGGTAACTATCTCGAAAACATACCGTAACAAAATAAGCAGACAGGTGACGAGCTGCAGCGCCTTAGGTGCTAGATTTTTGGTATTGCGATCGCCAATACGCATGCCCAGTGTGGTGAATATGGCAAACACTCTAAAGGAAGATGCATGTGTCCAGCAGAGGAGTTACAGGCCGTTATATACAAATATATGACTTATGTAAAGACCCAGATGACCTTTGGGCAGAGCGGTCCGTCCACCATCTCTAAGTAGGGGTCGTCTGGGTTAGAACCATACTCTTAGCTGTATCGCGGTTTGAAGGACATCCACAACCAGTGTAATTACGGACTACCTTAGTCCTGGAGGTATTTATTAGTCCTTACGTAGGTATTAACGGCAAATAACGTATCAGTAGATTTGTTATTAAAAAAAAAAAAAAAAATTATTGTGTGAAAATCACGATAGCCGAGTGGTTGGGTGGATGATTTCGAGTCAAGAGACCCGAGTTCGATCCCCGCGAAGGCGGTCAAGTACCATAGATTAAAAAAAAAATTATGTACGAATTATATCGTTGGCTCGGACATAAAAACGGCGACGGGCTCACCACCTGTCACGTTGTCCCGAAAATATCGTCGATGGAAGGTGGGTCGAAGGGAATTTATTGTCTAGACTTCACCTCTGTCTACCGCTGTATTGGGGATTGCATGAAGATATTTATATTCATTTGAAGATATTTATATTCACAAATTAAAATATGTGAAAAATACATAAACAACACCATATACGAGAACATTACTCTGATCCCAAAGTAATCAGCTAAAGCGCTTGTCTTATGGAATCAGAAACAACGAAGTAACCACTTTTAACCAGACCAAAAATGTGGACAAAGTGATTTTCTACATTGAACCGTCAAGGAATCGATGTCGAGACC
The DNA here is from genome assembly GCA_029286605.1 of Sericinus montela. NCBI lineage: Eukaryota > Metazoa > Arthropoda > Insecta > Lepidoptera > Papilionidae > Sericinus > Sericinus montela. The sequence goes on from JAGSMR010000050.1 coordinate 4,942,945, forward strand.
TCAGAGCTGGCGACACCTTGAAAATCACCACCAAACCACCAAAGTAAAAATGCGTAGGCTCACACCACGAAGGTCATAATCTTTAAAAAGATATACTGATAACAGCATGTTGATTAATCACAAACGTGACTTTACACATTATACTACATAGATATTAAAAAAAATCATATTTATTTATTTATTTTATATATTCTTTATTATACACCACAATTTAACACAATGACGAGGAATAACAATGGTATCATAAAAACATTTCTTCAGCCATATTTCCAACTTCAAGCCAAGAGGTCTAGACAGTTAACTCCTTTCAACCTACCTTTCACCAAAGACATTTTGGACAACGTGGCAGCCGGTGAGCATATAGCTGTCTTAGTGTCCAAGCTTACAACACTCTTACATTTAGTTTAATAAGATATTTATTATAATTATACAAATTTAGTTACAGTACTCAATGGCTTAAGACATTTCTATAAATTAATATTCATATTTTTTCGCATCACGTTAATATTTTTTCCTTTTCCTTCGGAGGCAGAATCCCTACCACGAAATTATTGGGTCGTTATCACATATATAACTATATGTTTTCCCCTGCGGGGTTCAACGTACATGATATTAAAACAAGAAAAAAATAATGCATGCTAAGCTTCAGAAATATCTTTGTCAAATTCTTGTGTAATAATTTATTTCCAAAAACAAAATTATGTTAATATTTACATTAGTTATTAACTAAAAAGTACTATAATCGTAGAGCCCTACTCCTCGTGGCATGGTACCAAGAACGCTGGTTGCATTTGAAAATTCAACAAATTCTAAATGAAATTATGAATATAAAAAAATACGAAAAACGTTATCATTCCTGTTTATAAAAAATTTTAAAAGTACCTATTACAATATTTTGCAACTCATATATTTTGTTTATTTTTCGTCTAGGTTCATGTATGTCTTATGCGTGGAACCTATAGAACATAAATTTGAATTTTGTATTTGTTGTTTGACTTACAAAAAAGTGTACTGAAGTTTATTACTCTGTAACATTGAAGATAATACAAACTTCTTTTACATTTCTCACAAAGTAACATTTCGTAAACCCAAGAGTCTAATATCACAGCCGCGCTGAACATGTTGGAAGGACGAGACTCACAAAGTCCTCTGGAGTGAAATAAAAATACGCTCATGCAGAGTTAATTTTCTTTCTTGTAAAAGAAATATAATGAACAGATACTGAAAAATAAGTCTGCATTTCTTTCGGAACATGGTAAAGCGACTTACCCTACGCTAGGATTGAGTTCAAACAAATGTATTTTAAAATAATGTTTTAATTTCATTTTAAAAGAATAAATCTTGTTTATTTAATATTTTATTGGTCATGATAGCTGAGTGTATGGGCGACCTGTATTCGAAACGAAGGGATATTCGAATTCCATGCTGGATAGAGAGTTTAGTAAGAATGATTTTTTTCGAAAATTATTTGTGTGGTTGGATTGAACATTAAAACGGCGACAGGCTCACAATCTGTCACATGGCCCCAATTATGTTCCGATGTGAGTTTAAAAGTGTTAGTCTTCTCCATCCGAGTATTGTTAAATACATATATCTGAGTGCAGATAAGGATTTTGGCGTTGGAACACAGTTTTCCATATTTACGATTCTCGTTATAGTACGAGAACTTTTAGGAAATGTCCCAGTATTCGAGCAAACAAAAAACTTTAAAACATCATTCCTCATTTCGACTAATCTCATTGTCTACACTTACCACTGACATGAACCAATACGAAATGCAGTGGTCCCATTCTTTTTTATGGGTGTCACCTCATCTTCAGGACTCGTAAAGCGAATATCACGAAGTTTATCTTTGGTTCTAGGAAAAAAATAGGATATGTAAAATAAAGCTCACTCCGTGACCATGGATGTTGTAAAGCATCCGAATCGTTGAGAAGTAAAAAAGTTTGTAATAACAAAATAATACATGCAGTAAACTCCGAAAACCGTTATATTGAATAATTTAGAATGTAGTGTTTGCGTAAATACAAAGAAATCAGAAATAGGATAGTATCAATGCGCCGATTCGGGACTATAACGCGAATCATTATCTCTGAATTAGTATCTCGACACCTGTCATATTCAAATATTAAAGTGTTTATTATGAGGGATCCGCTGAAGCGTTGGCGTGTTGAAGGAAGATCCTGCTTCGAGTGCGCTGCCGACAAAACATTTTCCAAGACAACAGACAAACAACAGTTAACATGCCAGTCAGCAATAACTGCCCTTTAATCTTTCAGCACAATTGTCGCGAAATGACTTTTACGACCAAAAAACGAGGCTATCACCATTTGCCATTCTTTCTTTCTTTACCTTAGTTAGCTGATCCTGAAAAGGATCAAGGAAAGGAGGAAGGAAGAAACACTATCTGAGCAGATTGTCGTTTGTTTACAGGTTCGTACTTTTTCGTACGTGACTACGACCAGGATAGCATAGAGTTTTTCTAATCGAAATAAAAAAATCATTTGCAATGTTTCTAACTGGCCCGTTCTAAATTATTTCCGTTATGTTCTAAAAAAACTGTTCTAGAAATGTTATACATCTTTAATAATAAATAGAATTTGTACGTTTAGTAACGCCTGAGACAAATCAAGATTTTTTGTAGGTAAATATTCATATCAAAGATTTCGATAAAGATAATCGAACAAAACTGGAATAATAAATACATTTTCAGCATGAATAAATATTAAACGAACCTTGCTTTAATGCGTGCTCATAGTAAATTGTTCGAAGGAAAATATAATTTTTTTTGTTATTTTGTCTTCAATTTGAGGTTTTGAGTTTATATTTCGAATGGTTGATTTATCGGCGAAATAAATAAAAAATACAAAAAAAAAGAATCAAAAGACTGTTTTTAATTATTAAAAATTTATTTACAACACCTACCATATGGAGCAAAATGAACCGAAATTCATTCGAAATAGCGTTGAAATCGACTAATCAATATTATATTACACAAATTTTGTCCAATTCACAGCCTTTTGACACGCCAAGAATATATTAAATGATTTTCTTTGATCCAATTTTCATAATTCGAAAGACGTGTCTCGACTACTGAAATAATTTAATGGATAGAAAAATTGAGCGAATGAAATTCCTTTTTGGAAAATTTAAGATAAGTAGATCAAGGCTCATTGGATGTTAACTTCAGGTTGAATACAGCACCAAGTATTAATGTATTACAAAATGTGTGAAAATTGTGTTAATAAATAAAGTGTGATTATCAAACATTAAACTTAATCCATAAAGTACTTATGATAAACTTTCAATATAATAAATATCTTCACGCAATTCCCAATACAGGGGTAGACAGAGGTCAAGTCTAGACAATTATGTCCCTTTGACCCACCTTCCACTGAAGATATTTTCGGGACATGTGGTGTTCAGGTATGTGCGACAGGTGGTGAGCCCGTCGCCGTCTTCTGTCCAAGCCAACGATGAAATTCGTACTTAAGTTTTTTTGAAAAACTCATTGGTACTGCCACCTGGGGATCGAACTCGGGTCTCTCGACTCGAAATTCCAACATCTCCATCCAACAACTCAGCTATCGTGAATAATTTTAAATAAAAATGCCCACCATTTCTGTTCAGGTTTTCAAGTGTCGATAAGCCGAGACTAACTTTCTAAGACCATGTGAGCAAATTCCTCATAGAAGGGAGAGTCAAGAGTATTGGGATACCTAGACGTGCGTTAAAAGAAAATGATGAATCTGAAAGAAGCGAAAGAGGTATTTAAGGATACTCCGACAGAGACTGTACATGAAGAAGATAAAGACATCGTTTCTTTCTTGACGTCGTATCATGAGTTTTCTGTTGACTGCAAGCCCTTGGATCACCAGATATTTTATCAGGCGTAAAAAGACCTCTATGAAAAAATGCACGCTATGTTTTGAAGTGGTCTCTTGATATGCTGTAGAGAGAAAGAAGAAGAATTTATCAATATCAAAGAGTTTATCGATAGTCGATAGAAGAGTTTATCAATATAACGTCATTAGTAGAATCAATAATGCAAATATTTTTTTATTTGTACAAGAAAAATTTTAATCAACGGTAAACAAAAACCAATGCTCTTTCTTGTGATACAAGCTGTATATTTAGAAATGTTTATTCAGCGCTTTATATGGGTAAAAACAAGACGTAGTTGAGAACACGTGAGAGACATGCATTGTTAGTCTGAAACGTGCTCTCCTGTTATATAACAACGTTAACCCAAGCGTTTATTTATCAAATACTCCCTCATAGTTTGTAAATTATAATAATCGCAATAAGAATCGGGAGCCTGTAGTTCGATTCTCGGGATGAAGGTGTATTTATGTTGTTTCCTAAACTATCATCACTATCACTTTGTTCCATATAAGCTTCGATGAAATGTGGATCGAAAGCACGAAATTTTTTTAAAGATCTCACTACTATATTGTAAATACGGACGTTAGCTAGTTTTGGTACATACCATAAACATTTATATTATATACTTACCTTCACGCATTTTCCTGATACTGGGAAAGACAGAGGCGTAAACAATTAAGTATTTTCGATCCACTTTTCTGCAAAGAATGTTTGAGACTACGTGACATGTGGTGAGTATATCACTGTCTTCGTTCCAAGCCAACGGTACAATATAGCTATACTTTCGTGGATTGATGAAGAAAAAGTAAACTATGTGTTGCCCAAGCCTCTGGAATATTCATACTACTAAAAAAACTTCCAATGTCTCATGAAGAGAAAAACTAAACTAACTTCTTACTATTTGAATTAACAAAATATCCAAGACAGCTCTCAGAGGGCAGGAATTATTACGACTTACTTGATGCTTATCGTAATATTATGGCCAAATTACACAAAATATGTATGTAATCATATAAACATCTATGAAAAGATTACAAAGATTTATATTAATTGCACAAATATTTGCCTCGAACGAGATTCGGATCCGCAACCCTCAGCTTCGAAGGGAGGGTCACTACCAGTCACTGGACTGTTGGATCGGCTATCGTTTTATTTTATTATTGCTTTTAATAAATACATTCTCGAGAAATTTTAAAATATACGGACACTGGAGGATTTAAAAGTTTGAAAAATAGACATAATTTTTTTGGTAGATTATTTATGTATTTAACGACCCGTGAAAAATCGCTTCAGTGCTTAGGCCTCTCCAGTAAGAGGATTTGCCATAATTGCCAGGCTTGAAAAACGGATTACCGGACCACGGTACCAGACACGTCGCACTTTAGACGCTGATCTGAAACTAAGTTTAATATTATAAAATAAATTGCAACATGATTTATTAAATTAAATTTTTGTTACTCCAAAGACTTCCACGAAGCTCCGTACTTAAGTAAATTTATTTCAGATTTTACTTTTAAACTATACATGAAACATGGGATATGTACAGTTTATGGTCGAGCTAGTTATATAAGGGAAAGGCAGTACTCGTAAAGTTCACTCAATATACTCTTTATGGGCAGTTCGCTGTATCCTATATATGTGGTACTTAGAACACGACCTACTTTTCTACATCTGTCAATTAAACTTGATAAAAGACGTTAAGATATAAGGTTTCGTATATAAATTATTTAATTTGATATCATGTCAAATAAAGTAAGCTCAATCTGTATTATAAGCTGTAATACAGAGGTTTAAATTCAATGAAAATTATTGTTGATAATTTGCGGAAAACAGTATGAATTTTAATAATTCCAGTATTCATGACGAAGGTTGGAACATAATACTTTCCAAAACTTTTTTAAGTAATTTCTCTAAATCTATGTAATTTTGTTGGCAAATAAAAAAAGTGTCAAATAACATAAGAGATGCTTAACGATTTTGTCTTTGTCTATTTATATGTATATAAGCGACAATGCCATTAAAAAGTTAATGACTAATTTGCATGAATTAATCAATTTCTGAGGTACAAAGGTCAGCTCATGTTAATGTACCTTTCATACTTAACTACTCAATTAACTGCCTATGAAAATTCACTACACGACATTCGGTTCTGTCTTAAGGAGGATCTGCCGGCAGATGGGCGATCTGGTATTATACCAGAAGCCTCGCATCGCAGACGCTGTTGCTTTTCACCGGCCCGCACAGTTTAGTTGAGGAAATTTTTAAAATGAGTATCCCGATATCTGTCAGTATTTTCTTTGTCATTTAGAAGGCTTATAACTCAGTTGCCTTTTACAATACCCTCGAGAAGAGAGGGGATGGCAATCTTCGATAAGTATTTTTTATTAGACGACTTCTGTGGATGATTATTGTACGAGTCGCAAGATGTCAGGGTTCGGTTCCTGGACAAGCAAATGTAGAAAATCACTTTACCTACATTATCTCGGGTCTGGGTGTTTCTGAAACTTACGTTATTTCAGCTTATGTTACACAAGTTCTTACTTTCGAACCAGAGTAATGTCACATACAATAATTAAGAACTTATTATCATTATCACATCTGATTAATTATTTATAGGACTAATGCTGAAATCAGATCACGTGTTCTGTGGATATCCGAAATCACTTTCAGATTGTTTGAACATACTGGAGGATAAAATAACATCAATCACAAATACAAGGATATTGCAATAATAGAGAAGCAATCAATTTATTCTTAATGGACGAATCGAAGTATACAGTAACGGCACTCAGACGTCGACATCTGTCAATTAAATTTAACGAATAAACTTGAATGCTCAAAAGGGCACTGTTATATTTTGAATGTTTGACAAGCATGCCGCTTAATGGTCAGCTTAATAAATTTTCGACATCAATGGAGGCGACCAAAATCTACCCAAATAAGGTACCAAAGTACATTCAGTGTAATAAATGTATTTCTTTTGGACACATGAGTTATTTCAGAATGATGACTTTTAGTTTAGGGCTTTCGATCTGCTTTTCACTGTAGCTTATTTGGGATAACGTGACAGGTGATGATATGATCTAATCTCTATGTTGTAATAATGTATCTTTGTTTGCTCTTTGTCGATGGTTCTACATAAATATGTTCTATATTCTGCCAGTCTGTGGCATTGTAGTTCCAAAACAGATGAATCGATTTTTATTTTGTTTTTTTTTTTGTTGTGACTTGAATCAAGAAAACAATCACTCAGAAGAAATCAATCACAAAGAAGACAATCAGGTAATTTTTGTTGACCAAGGAGTATGTGCTCATACTCCTTGGTGTATGAGGCTGCTTGTTGTACGAGGTCTGATCTATAGCAAATTCGCTATTCCAAAATTGAAATTAAATTTTTTTTAATATTTAATTTAATTTAATTTACACGATAGCCGAGTGTTTGTTTGGTTGAAATTTCGAGTCAAGAGACCCGAGTTCGATCCCCAGGTGGCAGGCTCGTACCAATGGGCTTTTCATATAATAAATAATAAAATAAATATCTTCACGCAATTCCCAATACTGGGGTAGACAGAGGTCTAGTCTAGACAATTAAGTCCCATCGATCCACTTTCCACCGAAGATATTTTCGGAACAACGTGACAGGTGGTGAGCCCGTCGCCGCCTTTATGCCCAAGCCATCGACACAATTCGTACATAAGTTTTTGAAAAACCCATTGGTACGAGCCACCTGAGGATCGAACTCGGCTCTCTTGACTCGAAATTATCAATGGGCTTTTCAAAAACTTATGTACGAATTACATCATTGGCTTGGACATAAAGACGGCGATAGGCTCACCACCTGTCACGTTGTCCCGTAAATATCTTCGGTGGATGGTAAGTCGAAGGGACTTAATTGTCTAAACGAAACCTCTGTCTACCCCTGTATTGGGAATTGCGCGAAGATATTTATTTATTTATAATTTAATTTAATTTTTTATGATTAATAAATTCTTGTGTTTAACTTTCTTAAACATAACTTTAATTTGAAAATGTGGCTTTGGGTTTTAATCACGGTTCTTTGTTTAAAAGTTTTCCTAAGTACACAACGAAGTCTTAGGAATACGTAATGTAAGTTTAACCTAAGTAAAACATGGAATATTACAGCAGGATTGTAAAAAATTATTAGAACATAAAACATTACCTTAAGCATTTTTTAACGGGACAATAAATTATTAATTGGTGGAGCGAGGCCACTCCACTCATGACACTGTTATATTGCTCATTTCGTGTCACTTACTGGGATATAATACGGGAATATATCGAAGCGCCAGTACTTCAATAACAAGATTTATTGCAGTGATTAATGATGAAATGCTAGCATTTCCTAGGATTACTTTCAAATGTTTTATAATAATTAAGATATAAAAGACTATAGAGTCAATATATAAGACATAAAACGTGTATATTTCTTTAAATGCATGATGATTTAGAGGTAGAGTCCGGCTCTACCTAGAAGTCGTCTAGGTGAGTCAGTCCTCGCGCTGGGCTGCATCATATGCGGTCGGGATTATACCGATTAACTTCACGCACAATCCTTAAGGTACCCAGAGAGAGCTTAGAAGTAAGAACCTAGAATAGGGCAACTAGAAGTCGTCGAGGTCAGTTAGTCGTAGGATTCATCAGTTGGGGTTGGGAAGAAACCGATTATTGAATGGAAAATTAAAGAGTTACACATATTTATGGTGTTGTGTGGTAACGGCGTAAGAATATACCTCCCCTTTTCTACCCCTTTTCATTTGTCTAGTGTGACTCAAGTAAAAACATTAATAGGCTGTCATTCCGTCAAGGAACTGTGGATTTGACGACCTTCGTGTACAAATGGTGTAAACACCAGTTTTCAAAGTCGCCATGTCGAGGTCCCGGGCTCGATTCCCGGTCCGGTCAATGTAGAAAATCCAGTTTTTCTACATTTTATGGGGTCTGGGTGTTTGTGGTACTTTCGATGTCTCCGATTCCCATGCCACAAGTACTTTAGCATTTTACATTGGAATCGGAGCAATGTATGAGATGTTGTCCCTATCTATATATGTGTTTATCTATATATGTATATATGTGTATGTATTTTACATAAACTCGTGTATAAACGAATATTGGCAAAGAAAACACATTAAAAGAGATTTATGTTACAAAGCCAGAGGGCATTAAAATATTCAAACATATCTTGTTTGGGAAACGTATATTGTAATATGGGTTAAGCGTTTGGGAGACTAATTTCAACATGAAGCTCTTACGTACATTGAAGCACTCTCTAACTGTTAGGAGAATACGTGTAATAAATAAGGCAATATTATTAGCGTTTCAATCTTTATTTTGCTACAAATTTGTTACATATGCTATGATTCTTTTTATTGCAAATATATACCGCGAGATATCTGTGTAAGAAATTGTCAGTGTTTTCCTTTCCTGTAAGTATCTTAAGGAAAAAGTTTCATTACAAATACAGGGGTAGGCACAGATTCAGAATATGGAGAGAATTTTTCACCGAACATTTCACCGAAACTTATTTGGGTAAGCATCGTGACAGGTGGTGAGCCTTTTGCCGCCTTTGTTTCCAAGCTAATCCCACTATACATATTTACATACATACAGAGATATGTATTTACATGTAAATATTTATATATTTCTATAAACATCCATGGCTCGAGTACAAACTTTAATATATATCACACAAACGATTGGACAAAATGTTGATTCGAAGTAGCTTCCCTTAGTTTCGATACTTTTTACAGTTATTTTTGTTTGAATGGTTGTTTATACTAACGATTACAATAATATATTGAACAATCTTCATGTTAGTATAGCTGAGGTTGCCAGTTGACGTTTCGCCTGAGTAAATCCATATCACATTCCCATAGTCGATATGTTTTGATCCCGGCTTTTACTAGCTACGTGACAGGGTAACCAAATAAAGCAATTTGTTGCTTGATTGCACAGGAAACATGAGACTGAACATTGACGATTTTCGTTAGGAGAATTGTTTTTGAACCGCATCTAAGGTTAATGTACATACATTGCACAAGCATGTTTATCAGTGATGCGTACGAACTTTTGGTGTACATGACAGTAAGCATTATTTAGTTAAATTAACATTGAGTTAAATAAATAAATAATAATTAAATACGTACATACAACATAACGTACATTGCTTCGATCCCAAAGTAAGCACTGAAAGAACTTATGGTGAATCGGAAAAAACGAAGGCACCGCAAACACTCAGACCCGAGAACATGCAGAAAAGTGGTTTTTCTACATTGACCCGTCCGGGAGTTGAACCAGGGACTTCGGAGATGGCGACCTCTGGAAACCCGGTGTTTACGTCACTCGTCCACTGCGGTCGTCGAGGTCGTCGAACATTGAATTAGTTTCTACATTTTCCTTTAAAAATTATCACAATGAAAGACTTTAATGTACACATTTTTGAATTCGATAACCGTTTAACTACATAAAAACTAATTAAATCCCATATTTAACAATAACCACGCGGTTTCGTAGTTATAGAGGAATTTCTATTTTTTTTTTACATGTAAAGTAACACACCTAATAGCATGAAAACGTCATCAGCAGGATTTGACAAACTGCAGAGCTATTCAAAATCCCCTGCAGGTCTTACATTGAGTTAGTTAATAGACTCAGGCTTTAATTTTCGCAAAATCATTGTTATTAAGTTGTTATTTAATAATTTAAATTAATAACAACTTTAAATTGAATTTTTATATAAAAAGGCATATAAAATTATGGAGTATATTTGATTGATCTTCTATCAATAAAATGACAGTGTACAGTTGTCGTACACTGAGCACTAATAGGGACGTCAAAAATATCATTTATATAGAGTAAAAAGACCGAATGAAGAATGAGATTGTGTACTTGGGCAGTGCTTTTAGCCGGGATGGAAGATGTGATATAGATGTGGTCAGGCGTGTCGCTGCCGGAAACAAGGTCAACAGTGCCCTGACTGCGTTAGTCCAAAGGCAAATTGTAGTGAAAAATGCACGCCTTGCGATACATAACGCAGTGCTTGTACCGATTTTGTTATATGGCAGCGAAACCTGGGTATGTCAGAAGAAGAATAAAAGCAGGTTGAATGCAGTGGAGATGCGATCTCTTCGTAAAACGTGCGGCGTTACCTTGTCCGAACGGAAGCGAAACGAAGAGATTCGCAAAATGGTAGGTTTGAAAGATTACCTTATCACTAAAATGGATAAGGGCGTGCTTCGATGGTTTGGTCACGTTGAGCGAATGAGCGAAGACCGAATGGTGATGAAAATACATAGCGCGAAAGTTGATATTAAAAAGAGTCGAGTTAGGCCGAGACTAATGTTTGAAGACCATGTGAGCAAATTGCTCGAAGACGGGAGGGTCAAGAGTACTCAGATACCTCGACGTGCTTGTATAAAGAAAATGATGAATCTGAATGAAGCGAAAGAAGTATGTAAGGATCGTGACACTTGGCGATCTGTTCTCTCTGGCTACCCCGTCAGGGACTGTGCGTGAAGATAAAATAAAATAAATAAAATAAAAAAGACCGTAGGTCCTAGAACCACACAGTTAGATATAAAACAAAGTAAATAGGTCAACTCTGACCTAAAAACAAACAAGTAATAATAAAGACTTTAAAAAGTGAACATTAATTAAGTGAAGTTCAAACCGCAAGCCGCTTATACATAAGGCACATGCTCAAGGGCGTATTAAGTCTATCCACGCGTCTGCGGTGTGATAACGAGCGGTCCCAGACAATGCCTCTCCGCAATATCTGGTAGCTGAGGTCATATAAACGCGATTATACGTACTCCTGCCTCTGTGCCCTTGATTTTTGTGTAACGTGATGAGAATATTTTTCAAGGAAGGCAATTCTTAGCAGTAATTCTCGTTTGAGGCAAAGTGTTATTGGTTGTTGTCTTCATTTGTTATTGTTTCTTTTTTAATTATTAGTTTTTAATTATTAACTTGATGTAATAGTACCAGAAGTCACGATAGCCGAGTGGTTGGATTGTCGGAGTTTCGAGTCAAGAGAACCGAGTTCGATCCCCAGGTGGCAGGCTCGTACCAATGGGTTTCTCAAAAACTTATGTGCCAATTATATCGTTGGCTTGAACATAAAGACGGCGACGTACTCGCCACCTATCACGTTGTCCCGAAAAATATTTTCGGTGGAAGGTGGGTCGAAGGGACATAATTGTCTAGATTAGACCTCTGTCTACCCCTGTATTGGGAATAGCGTGAAGATATTTATTTATTATTTATTTTCAAATAAGGGCCTTAAAACGAAGAAAGAAGAAGAAGAAACTTATTTTCATTTATTTAAAATTAGAAAATGTTATTCTAAGAATATCTTATACTATGGGGCACCCCAGTGTCAGTTCCTTCCATTTGACCGTATCCAACGAAGAGCGGCACGAATCGTCGACGGCCATATTCTATCTGATCGGATAGATCGGATATAGATACGGGGAGTGCTCCGAAGAATTGTTGGGATTAATCCCAGCCGCTGAATTTCACCATCGTACCTTACGGCATAGCCAATAATTTCATCAACACCATCTTGATGTTTGGCATTCCACCACACTGCGTTTTTCGCGGAATTTTCTGCCACACACTTGCACTTTATGGAATGTGCTGACGTCACCGATTTTTCCGGACCGATACGTCTTAGGGACCTTCAAGAAAAGAGCCTATACCTTTCTCAAAGGCCGGCAACGCATCTGCTATGCCTCTGGTAATGTTTAATCCCAAGACTAAACCCAGCAACATACACTGTAGCTGGTTGAAGGACGCCCTCTCCTTAAAAATATTTGTGTAAGGCCATTAATAAGTAGTGTTAATTTACATTAACTTTGGCTGACTTCCATGTAAGCTTTCCTTACCTATTTTACTTTCCTGAAATTTAAAAAATCCTTTCCTGGTAGATTCTTAGCATTTTCTTATTTTTAGACTCTTTGTTACGAAACTGTTAGACAAATATACGAGAGTAACTAATCTTAGAATTTTTTCACAGTTATTTTTATTTTACAGAAAACTGCGTTCATTTTAGCACACAAATCCACGTATAAGATATTCTTGGAATAACTTTCTATAGGTTTCAAATAAATGAAAATAATGTAAGTTTGATAAGACAAAAAGTGATACGCGGCACTGTGGCTGTAACGTCATGTCAAACAACGCATTACTTCAATCATTCGTGTCTTTTTGACTCGTGTTGACAACAGCTGATCACTGTCCATGCCATTTAGAATTAATATCGGGATAATTATGCTATATGTCAGAAATCAGTGAAATAAAAATTGGTTCTCGTGTAGTGATGCCTGGAGAAGTATTACTTTTTTTATAGAAAAGGGAGGCAAACGAGCAGGTGGCTCACGTGATGGTAAGTGATTACCGCCACCCATGAACACCCGTAACACTAAGTAGTAACACTAAACAAATAGCTCGTCCATTTAAACTTGAACCTTCAAGTGTATAACAATTCGTACTATATGAAATCTAACTCTTTATTTTAAAGTAACAACAAAGCTATGGTAAAAGGCAAAAGCTACAAGATGGTTTGGGGTAAAAAACATAATTATAAAATAAATTATATTAAATATCTGCAATTTTTTAATAAAACTACGATATCTGACCGGATCTGATGAACCGGTTTCTCTTTTATTAGCGGTCTGGTGATCTAATATTGAGATAATATTTGATACCCAGTAGGAAAATTCACACTACCGAGTTTTTCATGTATGGATTGTATCATTTGGCTTGGGAAAAAAAGGCAAAAGGCTCACTTTTCTGAAGAAATATAAATCGGAATGACTAAAATGAAATTTATAAATATTTATTTACAGAAAAAATTATGTTAATATTTACAATACTTATTAACTAAAAACTATTATAATCGTAGAGCCCTACTCCTCGTGGCATGGTACCAAGAACGCTGGCTGCATTTCCACGTTGAATGGCTAGACTTAACCGTTGAGCGAGAAAAGAACCAGCCCTCTTGTCACCAGCGGCAACGATAAGTCGCGGATACAATTCCTTTAGAAACTGCATCGCGCGGGGACCCCACGGACCGATTGTCTCTACGGCAAATGGAACAAATATATAGTCTCCTTTCAAAGACTCATATTTACGCCATTTACCCGATTCAGCTGCCTCTGATGCCGCCCCGGCCCTTATCGAAGTACCCTTGATATGAGAGGCCGCTAATGTATCGACGCAAGTTGCGTCCCACACAAGAGCTTGGCCTCTCTCCCAAGGGACTAAAGTCAAGCCGTCGGATCTCTTACCATCCTCCTAAATATTCCACAAGGCTCTAAAACCGATGGAATATTTATGGAAACAAGAGCCCTTCGGATGACCTCATTCAAGGAACCGTGACGAGACAGTCTGCCGGCACTTTTTTGGCATGAAAGTCCGTGGAGGCCTAACTCGTCGACGTCGCTGCCACAAGGACATCGATGTGGTTGACAAATCGATGCTCCCAATCGTATTCCTACAGCTATACGTAAACTTTCGTTATCTAGTAATGTACCAAGGTTACTAGATGGTAAAGCATGTAGCCAGTAACTTGATTCCTTTGTCGAAACACCTAGAAAGCGGGCGCGGTCTCTGCCACAGTGAAAATTGTTCAGTAAGCATTTCTGCACATTCTGAACCAAAGGGATATCCCACCGTTTTTGTGAGTTAGATTCCAGTGGAATATCCTCGCCGGGACAGAGACGTAACCATGCTTCTCTTGCCTCGTTAGCAAAGGTCAAGTCCAAGTCATTCTTAAGAATTTTACGTGACAAATCATGAACACTATGTACGGAGGCAAGGAAAGCCGGCAGCGCAATATTTGAAACCTCTCTTATACCGATACCTCCAAATCTAACAGGTAAAGTAGCTTGAGTCCAGCTAGATGAGACTAAAGATAAATTTAGAATTTTTCCAAAGCTATTTTGAGATTAAGGTCAATTTGTTTTAAAAATCAGAACATTTCCATGCTGGACTCGAACGGAGTAAATAAGTAAATTTAGGAACAAGAACGCAATATTTTAAAATAGTAAGCGCTATATGAGAATTTAGAATATACAGTTTATTAACATGTTCTAAAAATTGATCAAATTTTACTTTCAAAAGAGGTTTCATACTCTCTATAAATAACAGCGCTCCAAGGAGGTAAAGAAAATCCGCCGCAGTTACTTTAATGCCAGGAGATATTGTTAAAATTTTGAAACAAACTGTGTCTAAGACGAACGGTCAGGAATGAAAAGTTCACATTTAGTATTATTAAATTCAAGGCCAATGTTTTTAAAATTTTGAATAATTTTTGAAGGTCATTTTGTACGTAATCAGGCTTTCCTCCTCGGGTTCCGTCATCTAGGTACCAAATATTGAGTTTGGATTTCAACTTTGAAATAATCGGTTGATTTCCCAAACTAAACAATGCAGGGCCCTGTGGATCGCCCTGCTGAACTCAGACGGCTGAGTCAATTAAATGATTTTCGTAAAATAAATTAGAGTTTTGACTGTAACATTGCCAAACGTAATGGTAAATTTCCGGGGTATGTTTCGCAACCTCCTTCAGCAGGGTTGATCTGTCGAGGGAGTTAAAGGCATTCTTTAGGTCAACTTTTAAGAGAACATCTATTTGACAATTCGTTAAAAAAGTACGCACTGAATGTACAGCTGACTCACAACCTTCTCTGCTACCGAAGCCTAACTGACTAGGCTGAAATTTTGACTTTAGATCGGAGGTTATGTGCCTACATGCTAATGTAGAAGTTAAACGTCTAAAAGTGGAGCCAACAGCTATAGGGTGGATACCGTTATCTTTTTTTTTAAAGGAACATAACCTTGCTCCATATATGTTTTTAACAAAATTGGGATTTACATTGTCAGGAAGCATAAAATAACTTAATTTTGTTATGTCGCCCAAAAGAATTCGGCCGGCGTCACCGGCGGACACGCTTACAATATCTTTCAGATGTTGATGCGTGATTCCGTTAATGCCGCCGGCAGAGCCATTTGAGAAAGACATAATTGCTTATAAAGTATCTTTTCTGAAACTTGTAATGGCTGATAAGAAGGATCAGGAGGCGACGGTAGAAGCAAGGAGGAATTGGCCTTAGGATGCTTCTGATGTAAGCTTTCAAGGGTGTCCGCATTGTGAGGCGCCAGGATATCGTCTGAAAATAAAATACGCGATGCGTTTTTTAAATCACCATCCATAACTTTAGACTCGACAACTTTCTTTAAATCAAAATTGTATGGTCTTGGAGCTATGGATGTATCAATCAGTGAATCAAAATTTTGAAAATATTTGTTTTAAGCTGGGACGTAATTGACTTACGTCCCGTTTTGTCAACATAAAAATGAAAATATGCAAAGTAAAATAATTTTTGCCAACTAGTTACAGTGTTAAAAGTAAAACAATTTTGAATGGTATTTGATAAAGCTTTAGCTAGCTGCATCCTCGCACCTCTAGGAATCCTCCGAAGTATTGGTACATTACGGTGGTAATAATGAATTTGGTCCGAAAAATTTTGAAAATTGGTTTGATTAATATCTCTGATTGTGCCATGAGAGGGGACGGGAGGCTGTGAAACCGAAATTGACTGTGGATGACAACGTCTAATATGTATATTTAAGCCTCTTTTACCTTTAAAAAGCCTACCGTCCGAACAATTTCTATTATAATTCAATAACTAAAATTGTATGACTACTTTCTAAAAAGATCAGATCATATCTGAAAAGATCCGAAAAATTTATTCTACAAACATTTATTAACAGGTTCTAACAGAAATTTTGTAACCTGTTATTTTCCGAATTCATACCAATAGGAAAACAAAGTAACTGACAAAAAATTATAAAATTATATCGTATTAATAGTACTTATTAACTAAAAACTACTATAATCGAAGAGCCCTACTCCTCGTGGCGTGGTACCAATAACGCTGGCTGTATTTCCACGTTGAATGGCTAAATTAAATTAAATTTATGTAAAATTTATGTCATTGGCTTGACATAACGACTTAGAAAGGCTCATCACCTATCATGTTGTCACAAAATAAGATCCAGTTAAAATGTAGATCGAAAGGATTGAACTATCTGGACCACTAGCTACCTCTTTTTGGTGTACTGGAAAATGCGTGGAAAAAAAACTACGAAATTTGAACGAATTATTCAACAATAATATAAATGTTGCTTAGTGTTTCTCTATTTGAAATTCATAAAATACATATTTAATAATATTGATGCGATTTTTCCGGACCGATACGACTTAGGGACCTTTAATAAAAGAGCCTATACCTTTCTCAAAGGCCGGCAACGCATCTGCTATGCCTCTGGTAATGTTTAATCCCAAGACTAAACAGAGCAACATACACTGTAGCTGGTTGAAGGACGCCCTCTCCTTAAAAATATTTGTGTAAGGCCATTAATATGTAGTGTAAATTTACATTTACTTTGGCTGACTTCCATTTAATCGTTCCATACTTATTTTACTTTCTTAGGGATGAAATTAAAAAAAAATCCTTTCCTGGTAAATTCTTTGTTACCAAACTGTTAGACAGATATACGAGAGTAAATAATCTTAGAATATTTTCACAGTTAGTTTTATTTTACAGAAAAGTGCGTTCATTTTAGCACACAAATTCACGTATAAGATATTCTTGGAATAACTTTTTATAGGTTTCAAATAAATGAAAATAATGTAAGTTTGATAAGACAAAAATGGTACGTGGCACTATGGCTGGAACGTCATGTGAAACAACGCATTACGTCACTCATTCGTGTGTTTTTGACTCGTGTTGACAACAGCTGATCAATGTCCATGCCATTTTGAATTAATATCGGTATAAGTATTCTATATGTCCGATATCAGCGATATAAAAATTGGTTCTCGTGTAGTGAGACCTGGATAAGTATTACAGTACACTTGGTAAGTGATTACCGCCGCCCATGAACACCCGCAATACCAGAGGCATAGCAGATGCTATGCCTCTGGTAATGTTTAATCCCAAGACTAAACAGAGCAACATACACTGTAGCTGGTTGAAGGACGCCCTCTCCTTAAAAATATTTGTGTAAGGCCATTAATATGTAGTGTAAATTTACATTTACTTTGGCTGACTTCCATTTAATCGTTCCATACTTATTTTACTTTCTTAGGGATGAAATTAAAAAAAATCCTTTCCTGGTAAATTCTTTGTTACCAAACTGTTAGACAGATATACGAGAGTAAATAATCTTAGAATATTTTCACAGTTAGTTTTATTTTACAGAAAAGTGCGTTCATTTTAGCACACAAATTCACGTATAAGATATTCTTGGAATAACTTTTTATAGGTTTCAAATAAATGAAAATAATGTAAGTTTGATAAGACAAAAATGGTACGTGGCACTATGGCTGGAACGTCATGTGAAACAACGCATTACGTCACTCATTCGTGTGTTTTTGACTCGTGTTGACAACAGCTGATCAATGTCCATGCCATTTTGAATTAATATCGGTATAAGTATTCTATATGTCCGATATCAGCGATATAAAAATTGGTTCTCGTGTAGTGAGACCTGGATAAGTATTACAGTACACTTGGTAAGTGATTACCGCCGCCCATGAACACCCGCAATACCAGAGGCATAGCAGATGCTATGCCTCTGGTAATGTTTAATCCCAAGACTAAACAGAGCAACATACACTGTAGCTGGTTGAAGGACGCCCTCTCCTTAAAAATATTTGTGTAAGGCCATTAATATGTAGTGTAAATTTACATTTACTTTGGCTGACTTCCATTTAATCGTTCCATACTTATTTTACTTTCTTAGGGATGAAATTAAAAAAAAATCCTTTCCTGGTAAATTCTTTGTTACCAAACTGTTAGACAGATATACGAGAGTAAATAATCTTAGAATATTTTCACAGTTAGTTTTATTTTACAGAAAAGTGCGTTCATTTTAGCACACAAATTCACGTATAAGATATTCTTGGAATAACTTTTTATAGGTTTCAAATAAATGAAAATAATGTAAGTTTGATAAGACAAAATGGTACGTGGCACTATGGCTGGAACGTCATGTGAAACAACGCATTACGTCACTCATTCGTGTGTTTTTGACTCGTGTTGACAACAGCTGATCAATGTCCATGCCATTTTGAATTAATATCGGTATAAGTATTCTATATGTCCGATATCAGCGATATAAAAATTGGTTCTCGTGTAGTGAGACCTGGATAAGTATTACAGTACACTTGGTAAGTGATTACCGCCGCCCATGAACACCCGCAATACCAGAGGCATAGCAGATGCTATGCCTCTGGTAATGTTTAATCCCAAGACTAAACAGAGCAACATACACTGTAGCTGGTTGAAGGACGCCCTCTCCTTAAAAATGTTTAATTTAATAACAATAAGTCCATGATGATTTGCACGTTTGATAAATTTAACAAAACTTTCCAATGAGATTGAACGGTGAAAAACATATAAAAACTCTGAAATTCAGACTAGTATTTAAACATAGTTGTTTTGGACTTAAAAACGGTCTAGAAACCTATTCAAGTTATTTTCTCTGAGATGTCTTCAATGTGCAGATGCAACTCGTTTATAATTTTATTATAGTGTAGAAGATGGTAGAGATGATCAAAATAAAACTCAAGTTGTTTAAACATTAAAAGAACTAAACTAAACGGAAACAAGAACTAAACTCTTAACTCGATTTGTGTAACCTCTGATAATTTTTTACGTGTATTCTACACGAAAAAAAATAAAAACTAACAAAAAAATTCCTTCATGCCATTCCCAAAACATTTGCCAATTCTAGACATTTTTCTAGACCAAAGATATTTTTGAGATATCGTGACAGGTGGTGAGCCCGTCGCCGTCTTATTGACCAAGTCAACGATTTAATTTGTATATAAGTTTTTGAAAACCTAAGCTAAAAGGTTGAATGCCTTCTTCTTCTTCTTTACAGCCTATCAAGAGTCCACTACTGAACATGGGCTTCCCTAAAACTTTCCACAGTGAACGGTCCTCCACCACCTGCATCTATCGACTTCCTGCATCATTTTGCAAGTCGTCACTCCATCTCGAGGGGGGGTCGTTCAAAGCTGCGTTTGCCTGTACGGGGTTGCCACTCGAGAACCTTTCTTCACCAACGGTTGAATTGGAATGCCTAATTGCCCGTTATTAAACTAGCTAAATATATTTCAAACAGTTGTTACAATACTATTTCGCGGCTGAACTATATAGTTGTGTGGGACACACGACTACACAATAGCAGCTCGGTAAAATAAGGTTATTGGTTAGCAATATAAACGAGTATATGTTTTTTCCATAACGTGACAGGTGGTGAGCCTGTCACTGCCTCTTATCTCCAAGGCAACGACGTCAATCGTTCATAAGTTTATTAAAATACCTTGGGTATCGAACTCGGATCTTTTGACTCGTGTTGACAACAGCTGATCAATGTCCATGCCATTTTGAATTAATATCGGTATAAGTATTCTATATGTCCGATATCAGCGATATAAAAATTGGTTCTCGTGTAGTGAGACCTGGATAAGTATTACAGTACACTTGGTAAGTGATTACCGCCGCCCATGAACACCCGCAATACCAGAGGCATAGCAGATGCTATGCCTCTGGTATCTATAAATGCCCCGAATTGGGGGAGGGATGTGTAGTAAACAATGTTTCTGTTTACTATCCGCAAGAGAACTTGCGGATAGTAAACAGAAACATTGTTTACTTCCGTTTACTGTGACTAGCTAATTTATCTTCAGATAAAACTTTATTCCAATTTGGGCGAATCTTTGGTCTTAATGGTTGATTAATATACAAAGGCAATTTATATTTGTAATGTACTAGCTAAGCCCGCGATTTGATCCGCATACAACGGCCTCTAAATGCATCCGTGAACTTTGTTAATAACACTAAACAAATAAGTCGTCCATTTAAACTTGAACCTTCAAGTGTATAACAATTCGTACTAATGAAATCTAACTCTTTATTTTAAAATTTAACTATAAATATTACATGATTTTTAAGTTGAATTTATAAATCTCTCTCTATTTACTTAAGCTTGTAACGTAATTGTAAAACTAATTGACAAAGCGATAAAATCCGAAAATCGATTTATTTGAGCAATTTTATTTGGCATTAGTAATTTTATTTAGCATTACTAGTTTTCTTAAAAAAGTCACGATAGCCTATATTAGTTGGGTGGTCGGAATTCACGTCGAAAGACCCGAGTTCGATACCCAGGTAGCAGGCTCGTATCCTTATTTAAAGGGGATTTTGATGAAATTTAATGGTGAGATTGTAGACTGGAGTATCAAACATTCAAACATATATGTATAATGATAAAACTGCTAGCAAATTCTGTTAGACTTGTTTTCAAGAGTACAGTTATTAGTAATAATCGGATTGATATTGATATTGCATTGGAATTGGCATTGGATTCAAGAGTGAGTTCACTATGAAGTCACACCAATGTTCCCTAATGTCTAGCTCTCTGCGAACAAATACATGAGTATCGATCACAATTCGTCATTTTTGTGGTTTTTTGTTTAAAGATTTTTTATAAATATTTAATTAAAATAAAATTTATTTCTATCAGGCATTGTGTTAACAACAAATTACAGAATACAATGTTTATTCCTTATATTTTCTCATCAAGTACTAGTTTATAGCCATATAAATTTACCTTATGTAGCGATTTCCTGTTTAATGTGCCTTACCTTCAATCTTGGAAATCTAGACAGCGTCTTTTGTACCATGGTCCTAGGGTCTTTTTACATATAATATATTTAATTTTGATAATTTACATATAACAGATAATTTACATACTTGCTCTTCTTATTTATAGCCTAGCTAGTCTAACTCTCAATTTTTGCGTCAAAGAACGCTCACCTGCATGTTATTCACATGTACTTATTATATTTAGTATGTGAATATGAATGATAAAAGAAATTTAAGCTACAGTTTCATAAACAACATAAGTAAAGAGCAGGATAAATACCAGGTAAAATTTATAAAACCCTGCGATTATTATGTAAATTCATGTTAATTACTTTACCAGTTGAGCTCTGACGTTAAATTTTAATTAAATTCTTGATGTCTGTACCGTTAAATCTCAGTTTAATATCCGGAGCCGGTTATTTTGTTTTTAACCTACGAAAATCATAAAGAAGGTTCTCAGTTTAAAATGTATTTTTTTATACAACCACGCAACACTGCTTCCAGGGTAATCCGATTTTGAAAATTCTTTTTTGGGTGATATATTTTGTTAGGTCCTCCTCAAAACTTTACAATAGGTCCTTTGAACGAACTAGAACGCCTCCTTTACAATTATATCACAAAGATTTTGTTTTAATTAGTATAATTGAATAATTTACATATAACAGATAATTTACATATAACAGATAATTTACATATAACAGATAATTTACATATAACAGATAATTTACATATAACAGATAATTTACATATAACAGATAATTTACATATAACAGATAATTTACATATAACAGATAATTTACATATAACAGATAATTTACATATAACAGATAA
The DNA here is from genome assembly GCA_029286605.1 of Sericinus montela. Classification (NCBI taxonomy): domain Eukaryota; kingdom Metazoa; phylum Arthropoda; class Insecta; order Lepidoptera; family Papilionidae; genus Sericinus; species Sericinus montela. Next base: position 4,965,405 of record JAGSMR010000050.1, read on the forward strand.
TTTACATATAACAGATAATTTACATATAACAGATAATTTACATATAACAGATAATTTACATATAACAGATAATTTACATATAACAGATAATTTACATATAACAGATAATTTACATATAACAGATAATTTACATATAACAGATAATTTACATATAACAGATAATTTACATATAACAGATAATTTACATATAACAGATAATTTACATATAACAGATAATTTACATATAACAGATAATTTACATATAACAGATAATTTACATATAACAGATAATTTACATATAACAGATAATTTACATATAACAGATAATTTACATATAACAGATAATTTACAAAGCGATAAAATCCGAAAATCGTTTTATTTGAGCTTAGTAATTTTATTTAGCATTACTAGTTTTCTTAAAAAAGTCACGATAGCCTATATTAGTTGGGTGGTCGGAATTCACGTCGAAAGACCCGAGTTCGATACCCAGGTAGCAGGCTCGTATCCTTATTTAAAGGGGATTTTGATGAAATTTAATGGTGAGATTGTAGACTGGAGTATCAAACATTCAAACATATATGTATAATGATAAAACTGCTAGCAAATTCTGTTAGACTTGTTTTCAAGAGTACAGTTATTAGTAATAATCGGATTGATATTGATATTGCATTGGAATTGGCATTGGATTCAAGAGTGAGTTCACTATGAAGTCACACCAATGTTCCCTAATGTCTAGCTCTCTGCGAACAAATACATGAGTATCGATCACAATTCGTCATTTTTGTGGTTTTTGTTTAAAGATTTTTTATAAATATTTAATTAAAATAAAATTTATTTCTATCAGGCATTGTGTTAACAACAAATTACAGAATACAATGTTTATTCCTTATATTTTCTCATCAAGTACTAGTTTATAGCCATATAAATTTACCTTATGTAGCGATTTCCTGTTTAATGTGCCTTACCTTCAATCTTGGAAATCTAGACAGCGTCTTTTGTACCATGGTCCTAGGGTCTTTTTACATATAATATATTTAATTTTGATAATTTACATATAACAGATAATTTACATACTTGCTCTTCTTATTTATAGCCTAGCTAGTCTAACTCTCAATTTTTGCGTCAAAGAACGCTCACCTGCATGTTATTCACATGTACTTATTATATTTAGTATGTGAATATGAATGATAAAAGAAATTTAAGCTACAGTTTCATAAACAACATAAGTAAAGAGCAGGATAAATACCAGGTAAAATTTATAAAACCCTGCGATTATTATGTAAATTCATGTTAATTACTTTACGTTTGTGTCTGTACCGTTAAATCTCAGTTTAATATCCGGAGCCGGTTATTTTGTTTTTAACCTACGAAAATCATAAAGAAGGTTCTCAGTTTAAAATGTATTTTTTTATACAACCACGCAACACTGCTTCCAGGGTAATCCGATTTTGAAAATTCTTTTTTGGGTGATATATTTTGTTAGGTCCTCCTCAAAACTTTACAATAGGTCCTTTGAACGAACTAGAACGCCTCCTTTACAATTATATCACAAAGATTTTTGTTTTATAATTGAATAATTTACATTTGTATTAAAGATCTACATTTTTGAAACTCCAAGAAACATAATAGCAACACTCAGAAGCGTCGAAATGAGTTACGCCATAATGAGAGTATGAGACTTATGAAAAAATATATTACCGAATGCTTTAATTTGTTACTCCTTACATTATGAACCACCATCTTTTTTTCTAAAGCTTTTTGCTTCAACCTAATGATTTCACATTAGGATTCGCACATTTTTTTTTCATCAAAGAAAACAAAGCTATGTTAAAAGGCAAAAGCTATGAGATTATGAGAAAGCTATGATATTAACAATCTGCTATTTTTTATTAAAACACCGATATCTGACCGGATGAGATGAACTGGTTTCTCTTTTTCTGAGCGGTCTGGTGATCTGCTTTTGAGATACAATTTGATACCCAGTAGGATGGGTCGCACTAATGAGTAATCACTTTTCATGTATGAATTGTATCGTTTGTCTTGGAATTAAAACGGCAAAAGGCTTACCACCTGTCACAATTCCAGTTTTCTGAAGAAATATAAATCAGCAGAACTGA